>PVJC01004556.1:0-63186 GCA_004026665.1 Murina feae
CCAGTGGCCCCCAAAGGGCCTGGGGAGCCGCCAAGCAGGCCACCGACTCTTTCCCACTCACCGGTCCCCTGCTGCCTTCCTTTCCCACTTCCCGGTGCCGCCAAGGGGTCTGGGGAGCTGCCAAGCAGGCCCCTGGCCCCTGCAGCCTTGCTTTCCCGCTCCCCGGTGCCCCGCAAAGGGCCTGGGCAGCTGCCAAGCAAGCCGAGACCGCCCCGCTGCCTCTTTCCCACCCCCCAGCCCGCCACCTTGCTTTCCCACTTCCTGGTGCCCTGCAAGGGGCCTGGGAAGCCCACCAAGCAGGCTGCCGACCCCCTGCCGCCTCTTTCCCGCTCCCCGATGCCCCGCAAAGGGCCTGGGAAGCCCACCAAGCAGGTCGCCGACCCCCTGCCGCCTCTTTCCCGCTCCCCGATGCCCCTCCAAGGGCCTGGGAAGCCCACCAAGCAGGCTGCCGACCCCCTGCCGCCTCTTTCCCGCTCCCCGATGCCCCTCCAAGGGCCTGGGAAGCCCACCAAGCAGGCTGCCGACCCCCTGCACCTCTTACCTGCTTCCCGGTGCCCTCCAACCTTGCAGCCTCTTTCCCACTCACGGGTCCTGGGTCCTGCGCTGTCCCGCCCTGCAGCTGCTCTGTGCATTCGGGAGGTCCCTCAGCCCAGCCTGTGCCCTCTCGCAGTCTGGGACCCCTCGGGGGATGCCCACCTGCTGGCGTGCCTGACCAAGCTGGGTGAGGGGCTTTAAGGCTGCCCACAGCTCCCATTGACCCAACGTCCCATCAAGGCCAGCTGGACGCAGGTTCTGAAGTTTATCTCCTATAATTGATGCTGTTCCTTTAAGGCGAGGCCTTTTACTAAGGAAGCCTCCTCTGCCTCACCTCGCAGCTTCTATAATGAAACAATTGTTACACTTAATTGTTGCAAATGTGTGTTTTGCTTCAGGCCAAAGGCTAAGGAGCCAGCGAGCAGGTAGTTTCGCTTTCGCTCCTGCTGCAACGACGCTGCCTAAACGTTTAATCAGGTCCGTGAGTGGCGGCCGCCATGTTGGCTGGGCTAATTTGCATACAGTCGCTCTGATTGGCTGTGGGCGTCCCGGAGAAACGGTTAATTTTACTATTCTGCTTTTATTAGTTTAGATATATATACAGTTTATGCAGAATGCATGTTTACCTTCTGAGAGTCTGGAATTTTGGTACATGCCAGGCAGAGGCTGCCTACGTGAACTGTTCCCTATAAAAATCATAGGCAGTCTTGTTTCAACCAGGTGGTTCAGTTGCTTGGAGTATTGTCCCGTACACCAAAAGGCAGCAGGTTTGATTCCTGGTACAGGAGGCAACTGATCAATGTTTCTCACATCAATGTTTTTCTCTCCCCCTTCCTCTAAAACATAGACACCACCACAAAACAAAACCACCACACCCTCAGGTGAAGATTAAAAGTTTAAAGTCATAGGCAGCCTTTTTTTATTTATTAAGGTATTACATATGTCCTTATCCCTCATTGCTCCCCATCCTCCACTCATGCCCTCACCCCTCTGGTGTCTGCGTCCATTGGTTAGGCTTATATGCATGCATACAAGTCCTTTGGTTGATCTTTCCCTCTTACCCCAACCTCGCCTACCTTCCCTCTGAGGTTTGATGGTCTGATTGATGCTTCTCTGTCTCTGGACTATCTTTGTTCATCAGTTTATGTTGTTCATTATATTCCACAAATGAGATCATGTGATACTTATCTTTCTCTGACTGGTTTATTTCTTAGCATAATGCTCTCCAGTTCCATCCATGCTATTGCAAATGGTAAGAATGCCTTTTTTTTTTTTTTTTTTACTGCAGCTAAGTATTCTATTGTGTAGATGTACCACAATTCTTTAATCCACTCATTTGCTGATGGGCACTCAGGTTGTTTCCAAATCTTAGCTATGGTAAATTGTGCTGCTATGAATATAGGGTGCATATATCCTTTCTGACTGGTGTTTCTAGTTTCTTGGAATATATTCCTAGAAGTGGGATCACTGGGTCAAATGGGAGTTCCATTTTTAGTTTTGAGGAAACTCCATACAGTTCTCCACAGTGGCTGTGCCAGTCTGCATTCCCACCATCAGTGCAGGAGGGTTCCTTTTTCTCGACATCCTGTCCAGCACTTGTCATTTGTTGATTTGTTGACGATAGTCATTCTGACAGGTGTGAGATGATACCTCGTTGTTTTGATTTGCATCTCTCAGTGATTAGTGATTTTGAGCATATTTTCATAAGTCTCTTGTCCTTTCGTATGTCCTGTTTCAAAAAGTATCTATTTAGGTCCTTTGCCCATTTTTTGATTGGGTTATCTTTTTTTTGTTAAGTTGTGCAAGTTTCCTGTAAATGTTGGATATTAAACCCTTATCGGTGATAACATTGGCAAATATGTTCTCCCGTGTGGTGGGCTTTCTTGCCGTTTTGTTGGTTTCTTTTGCTGTGCAAAAGCTTTTTTTTTTTTTTTTTTTAATGCAGTCTTATTTGTTTTTCTCTTTAGTTTCCATTGCCCTAGGAGCTGTATCGGCGAAGATATTGCTTTGGCATATGTCTGAGATTTTGCTGTGGATTCCTTTAATATTTTTACGGTTTCCCGTCTTATGTTTAAGTCTTTTATCCATTTTGAGTTTATTTTTGTGTACGGTTAAGTTGGTGGTCTAGTTTCATTTTTTTGCATGTATCTGTTCATAAGCAGTTTTGAATGAGCTTACCTGGTTGACAACATTTCACTCACAACTCACTGCTTGGCGGGGTGGAGATGGGGGAGAGGAAACTAAGTGTATCCTTCAAGACTCCAGAAGAATCTTGGAAGGTTAGGCTTGGTTTTTCTGACCTTGCCCACCAACCCTTCCCCTTTGATCTTGTTCTACATCCTTTTGCTGTAACAGATCTTAGCAGTATAACTCTAGGTTGACTCCCGTGAGCCCTCTTAGTAAAGCCTCAAGGGATGGTCTTAGGGACTTTCAACATAGTCTTATTGATTTATTCAACCCAATAATACGTAAAAGGTCGTTTATCAACTTAAAATATCACATTTCATACATTTCAATACACTGTGCATGGTTGATGACATGAATTGACTCTAATTTTCAATCTATTAATTTTTCCCTTGTGAAACACTAGGTTTGCAGCTGCTGCAATTTTTCCTAGATCAAACACCGTGCCCACCATTACATATGGGGCAACGTCTGGCACACATTTTAAAAAACAACTGTACAGTATTACATTTCTTTCTCCCTCCTGTATTTCCTAGTTACTTCTCTTTTGATCTCATCACCAAGGTCCTGGGCAAGTATCTCTCCCACTTTATTTCCCCTCACTGAGTTCATTATTCTGATACCCAGGGCAAAATTCAATTCTAACATCTACTATACAATCAGCCATTCATTTTCCATATTCTTTTTATTCCAAAAACTAAACTTTCCATTGGAATGATAGGCAAAATATATAAATAAAATCTTGTGTCCCCAATCCACTGCTTTTTCTGTCTAGAGTTAATATTCCCTAATGATAGTAGTCTCCTCCTATGACTGTTTTTCAAAAACAGTCTCCTCCTATGACTGTTTAGGTTTGAATATTAGGAATGTTATCCTCAAGCTATTAATAGATGATTATGACAAAAGATCCTATGGATAACTAAGCCTGGGAAGTTGGGTAAATAAAGTTAAACAGATTTACTTATTATGAAACCTTTTCAGAACCTTTGATATAATTGTTTGAATTGTGAACATTTTAGGATTTTGGCTAGCATGCAGATCTGCATAAATTATATAAAAGTATAAACTTATTCTCCCAAGAACATCATAGAGGGATTAATATTTTATAATATGTATTTTGAGAAATATTGTGCCTGTCCCTGGTAAGGTGGCAGTAATCACATCTGATGTCTGGGAAGTCTGTGGATACAGATTCAGGGAGGCTGCAAATATGACCAACCAGATATGGCTATATTGCTGAGTAATGAAACAACTGCTTTTAGAACTGAAATGTCTATAACATTAGGCAAACTATAAATTAAAAACGAGATAAAGTAAAAATTGTTAATAGATTATTATAGATCTATGGGAAAATTACTTTATAATTCTGAATGACAGGGAAGTATGAAGTTTCTTTAACACAGTGGTAGTAAGTTACTTGCCCCATAAAAGGAAAATTAAATTCTGTTAGTTGTAAGTCAATCACTCAATAGCTCATCTAGCAACCTGGATCTTGCATTGCTTAATTTCCAAAATGAAAAGAAAAAAAATACACAGAGATAATAAAAATAAGACCACTGAGCAAGCAGTTTTTAAAGCAATGAAAATGCACTACTAAATAAATTCAACAAAAAGATTTGTTAATACTTTATTAGTATTTTCTAATGGACAGAACATAACACAAACCAAATAAAATTTTTACTCTTCTTTTTAGTTCAATAAAAATAACTGACATTCTGATTGTTGTTTCTTCTTTGTTAAAGAAGAAAAGTATTGATAGAGTAGTTAGGCACACAGTTGACACTTACTGTACAATGATATGCACAAGTTATCTTTTAACAATTATAATATTATAATCCTAAGATGTGCTCTTTATATTTTTCCCTTGTAATACAGGAGCCATGCTCCTATAAGCAAAATTTACTATTAACAAAAGAATTTTACAAGGAGTGACAAAAAGACTTTTAAAACAAGTCCTTAAATAAAAGAATGCAGCAACAACGGAATGTAAGTTGTTGGGTTAAGAAGACATTAGTTTAAACTAGATCTCAAAACATTAAAAATTCATTTATTTTACAATTACTCAAATACACATGCATTAAATGAAAAATATTGCACAAAATTAAAATTTTAGATTGTGAAATTTATATTGTTCTTAGTTTTAAAAAAATTGGTACACTTTCTGGTAGCACTTAACTGTTTAATTGTTTTTCCCAAACACCAGCAATACAACTTAAAATGAGCAAACTGAAATAGAAAAAAAAGTTTTTAATGTTTGTTTAAAAAAAAATTAAGGCTAACCAAGTGCATCCATTGGTCAATGGCACAATTGTTTTCAGCAACTATTCAGTACACCCAAATTATAGGAAATGCCCGTCTAACTGTTATATTTAAATCATACAATCAATTTTTTTTAGGTGAATAAACTATTTAAGTTAATAACGATGGTTTCTAAATAGTTCGTTACCTGAAAAGTCAGAAAACCCAAAGAATGACTAAACTTTTACGGTTTTCGCCTACAGGCACCACTGACTTAACAAACATTCAAAAACCAAGTATCAGAAGACATAAAGCCTCTTCATGTATAGTCACATATGCAATAAATGCATCAAATGTAGTAACTTCATTAAACACAGTACATCGTACTTATGGGTTAAATATTTTACACACAGCTTGACCGAGTCATTCAAAGCGTCTCTCTCTCTAATGTTAGCATGACCACCGCTCTCTCATGTAAAACATAGATGTGCCCGGAGAAGATGCACAGCTGTTTACATGGACTGCCATTTGACATTCCTGCTTTTGAAATATAAACTCTCTTAACAAAAATTATTTTAAAAACCCATTGACTCCAATATTGTTTTGGTAGAATGCAGTTATCTGGCAGGGCTCTTAGGAAAATTTGCAGCCTTGCACGACCTTTCTTTCCCTGGTTGATGGCCAGCGCGCCTCGCATCATCTAGAAATGTTTTTCACATGTACACACTAGGCTTACATGAATTCTTGTTCACCCTTAGATTTATTTATGTCAAAAATATCCTTGAACTGGGCAGGGGTATATTTGAAAATCATTGCACTGTGGCCATGCTGATGCTTTTGACAGACATGTTTCAAACAGCCTCATTTTTAAAGCCTGGGTCATGGGGAGGGACCAGGGCAGGGAGATACACCGAGAAGAAGAAATATTATTTCTTCCACTAGAGTTAATAAGGATCTTTTCTCTTTTGTTAAGTTGCAATGAAAGGGATTTCATTTATGTAACTCTGAAGACATGCAACACACGATGAACAGATGCATACAAGTATGCACGCCAGCATCATTAATATAAATATGATTATTAATATAAAGCTTTACAGGAAGGCTTTCTTCTGCTATTAGGCTTCACTCTTCAAGTAGAACCTCAGTGGAAACAAGACGATGATATCTTGTTCCATTCTCAAAGCTCCCAAATAACTGGGATACCAATACTTTGTCCCTCTAGCTTAAGCACCCAGGTGTTCTTTTAATACCAGGATCTTGGCTCAGTGGCCCGGTAAGTAGCTTCACTATTTAAGGTTTTAGTGTTAAATATTTTTAAAACAAAAAATGCTGACACACTCAAACCCTTAGTCAGTGGAAGTGTTTAAAACTATGCAGAAATCCTGCATACAAAGGATAGAAAGACTTCTAAGATGGACACAAGGGGAAGGAGAAAACTATGGGAAATGCAGAGGCTCCAAGACTGGAAAAGGTATTTCATTGTTGGTATAAAATTATCTGAGGGACTTAAATGTATACACTGAGGGGTTTTGCCAACTTGCTTTATTTAGTAGAATTTTACATTATGCAAAATATAAATAAAAGCATATTTTAAAAAATATTATAGTTCTGTTTTTCATTATTTTCATATATGTACACTATAATAGAATTAGGGATTTGTATGGTTACATGACTAATAAACTCATTTAACCCTTTTATTTGCTATTTTTAAAATCACCTAAGGTATGTCTAGATCACACAATTTAATATTATCAAATGGTAACTTTCAAAAGAGTGCTGTTTCTTTTCACATTTTCATTAATTTTAGAAGGACAGAATTTTTTGGCAGTCTTTCAACAAATTATACCCCTACTTTATAAATGTAATCTCTTAAAGGTAAAGAAAACTGCAATAATTTTGAAACTTAAGTGAGAGCCACCATTCTGTGTACAGAATACCAAAAGAAAACATGGATTAAGTACTGTAAGAGCAAAAGAGAGCCCTTGGAGCACATTAGAATCAATTAAAGCTAGTTTTACACCAGTGAACAAATCCAATCATTCTGTTTCTGATTGGTTTTATTTTATGTCACAGAACTGTAAATTTGGGTATAAGGTTAATTCATACCTTAAGGGCATTCTATCCCTTTCCTCAGACCCAAAATAGATGTTCCAAAGATCATTCATCTGGCTAACCCACAATATATCAAAATTCCAAGAGACCTATAAAGTCATTATGCAAAACAAATCCCTCCAAATCATACATTGCACAGTCTCCCACTTCAGACAAATTAGCGAATATATCTGTGAACCGTTGCTTTGTGCTTTCCTTGGCTCTCATACATGCACTCTGGCACTGTGTCATTGCTGCAGAACGCTGATTAGTTTAAAACGAAAAAGACAGACGTTGTTCTTACTTGAGATGGGGGCAGTATCCTCTCAATGTTGCAAAAATATGCACCAAATCATTTAAGACACGGCAACTCTCGTGGTAGTGATGGATTACAGACAAGGATGAAAAAATACCACAGTTTTGTAGATGTATTAATAATCTATTCAAGACATTAAGAGACTGGTGCAGGCACAACAGTATATGAGTTAAGCCCCAGAAGATCTGTCCACACTTCAGTTCTGGACAAAAGGAACACCAGCTTCACAGATTGGAGTGTCACCTTTTCTGCAAAGAAGGCGCTTGAGATGTTTGAAGTTTCTGTTTATATTTCTGCATCTGCATTGACCGTGAATGCAGTTTGTTGAAAAGTTCACGGAATTTATACTGTGGAAATAAGGTTTCCAAAAAGCCTTCCAAGAAGACATAAACCATTCTCCTATTTAACTGGTTGTGCTGAAACATTTCAAAAACACGAAGAATACCTTTCCGTGTTGTCTCAGCCCCAATAATGTGCTTCAGTTCGTCTACACAGGGGGGAAAAGAAACATTATCTGTTACTCAAATAAAGGAAGCACAGGCCTAAACTATGTTCTACGTTAAACCAAGTATGCAAAGAACACAGCAGAGTAATTAAAAAGTAGTAGGTGTTCAGTTAATGCGTTGCAGCCATGTATTGTAACTGAGATTTAAATTTATACATGTGCATGCATGCCTCCCATCACTGATGCAATAGATACTGGGAGACATGACAGCACATGAAAAAGAAGTAGGACCCAGCTCAGAAAGCCCAATGAGAATTACCATCCTGTCCCTTAACACATATACTGTATGATACTCACCTACCCCGAGTTTGTTTCTTTATCTATAAAATAGGGATTTATAATAACCAACATCCTTATAACTCTAAGGATTTACGAGGCTTTAACTAGATAATGTGAAAAGTGATCTATAACCTCAAAAACATATTCTTCCTATGTGTAATGCACAGTGAGAAATACACTATAAGGAAATTATGTGTGAAAGCTGACATATGATCTCAAAAACACCTGTGACACAGTAACAGTGCCATTAAAATACAAAAAAAAAAAATGTATATGGAGGGTAGAATTCTACATGAGAATATAAGGCAAGGTCTGTTACAAGAAGTAACAAATAAAGTGGACGTTGCTACCTGGGCAGGAATGTGACAGATACAACAGATGAAGGACTGGCTTTGGTGAGAAACATCACTGAGTGAGCACTAAGAGCACGAAACCAGGCAGACGCCGGGAGCAGGGGTTGTGCCACTGACTGAATCTAGGGTTTCCCTTGGGAAAGTGGAGGAAAGAATGGGACCGACTGCTGTGACTGTCAGGATGAGCGAGTTTGGCGTTCACTCACAGGCAATGGGAACAACACCTATGATTATTCTTAGTTATTCCCAATTAGGACCCCAATAGTAGTAAATATTACTCTGATGCTTATGAAAGAAACATGCAACTTCAAAAGGTATGTTTCTAACTAGGGGTACAATATGATTTAAAACAAGTGAGGGATTATGTACATAAACTTTTATATCTACCTTCATTTCCTGCAAGTCTTCACACAAGTGTCATCTTCTCAGGGCCTTCCCAGGTCACCCATCTACATCAATCACCCGACACCTCCCTTGTCCTGCACTCTCTGTTGTCTCAGCTCTTTCCACGATGGAACATACTATGCTATATTTATTGTTTTGTCTATTTTCTGTGTCTCTTCACTAGAGAATGTTACTCCAAGTAGGCAAACGTTAGTGCAAAGAACAGTGTATGGCACATGATACGCTCTCAAAAACACGTACTGAATAAGTGCACTAAGGAGTCTCTGAGCTGCATCACTGTGTCAGTCTATAGCAATACCTAATGTATTCTAGTAGTTTATTACATATTTTAAGTTGTTGTGTCTTTTTTTTGAAATGTTATGTCTATAATTTACTTTTTATAGCCAAATGCCAACAGTATAGGGCAGAATTAACAGCCATGTGGCAAGTTTCCAACTTAACTGTCAAAGAGAAAGCTGATTATTAAAATCTATGATGGAAATTTAGTTTCAAATGATAGGAAAATAGGTATTCTATGATTTTAAAGAACTTAACAAATATATCTTTTAGATTCTCTACATTCATAATTTCAGTGTGGAGAGAAGATACCTAAGTATTCCAAAGATATTCATAACCAAAGACGGGACCAAATAATCACCCAGCCACACAAATTGCTGGTTACATTACATACCTCCTCTACTGAGAGAAGGAAAGGGATCCAGTGAATTTACCTTAGTGAAGAGCAGTGTTCTAAAGAAGTAACTTAAACTAGACCAATGCTCAATGCCAACAATTCACAAGACTACAAATCAGTGAGTTTTCTCCCAACATGTTCACTCACCTGGCATAATTGAAAGTAGCTTCGTTTTGCCTGCAATTCTTGTCCTCATTCGCATAGCTTTATCTCTGCATGGAATGGCTTCTGCTAAAATGCCATTTGGCCAAAAGGCATCTCTATTTAAAGAGATTAAATGCATAACTATTTATTTCCTAATAATACAATTATTCCAATTTTCCACAGAAAACACAAATAGGAAACATTTCTGAAATTTTATAAAAGTAGGATATTCAACAAATAGAAACTAAGTACAAAGTTCAATTTTAGGTACAGAAGGATATACACAAGAAAGATACAGATGAATTCTGCCCTGACATAACTTATAAACACTGACAAGTAATAAAGATAGCAAAACAGAATACATAAATAACTATATCAAAGCATTTAAATTCAAAGTAGGCCTCTCATGTCACTGAGATTGAACATCTCATCAAAATACAACCCACAACATCGTGAATTTGGGTAGAGTTAATCTCCCTCAGGTCCCTTATCACTAAGCCAACATAGAACAAACTCTGCACCCACACCTTACAGCCGGATTGAGTACAATATTCCTTTCACACATATAACCCGTTCTCCTTCACTTTCACGGCATGCTTAATTCCTGTTCCTTATTTATGAGGCCAAAAGCAGGAATTCAAGCACAATAACTACGCCTCCGTCAGGGAATCTGGTCTAAGGGAGAGAGAATCCCCGGAGTGGTCGTTCTTAACTTTACACATTAGAAACACCTGGGAGCTTTAAGACTCTTAATGTGCAGGCCTTCCAACAGATTAATTAAGTCAGACTCTGGAGAGGGGCCCATGCACCAGCACTCTGTAAAGCTTTCCAAGCGATTTCACTGTGCAGCCAAGGCTGAGAATCACTGCTCCTGAGGAACACCATTTACCTACTCTGACACAGAATCAATGTGCCAGGGCAGTGGTCCAACTTTTGGAAACAGTATGGCACAGAGGAAAATGCAGCCTCCGATTAGAGAAACCCAGTTCCCAGTTTCCAGCACACAAGCCATTGGGCAAGCTGCCTAACTGGTCTAATCCTCAATTTCCTCCTAACAAAATGGAGACAAAATCCCTATCTTGTGAAACGTGATAAAACCAGAAAGTGTACATAAGGTAGCTGGCAGAGTACCAAGGAAATAGTGCTTAATATTGATAGCTCCCTTCTTCTTCTATTATTTTGAAATACATGACACCACCAATATTGATGTCTTGCTTATCTTTCATTCCTAGAAAAGAGGTCCATTTCTCTGCTGCACCATGCTTTTCTTGAAAGAACTGCATCTGAGTCCCTAGTGATTGGCAAAGCACCAGGCATAGAGGAGGGGCTCAGAATATTTTTATAGAAAGAACATATAAACTGGAGCATCACTGCTCTTAATGTGTATTCTTTTCAGAGGTTCAAATAGTTAAAAAATTAGACTATGGCCAGAGACATACATACTTTTTAAGGTTTCCATTTAAAATCAAGATTGGCAAACAAGAAAAAGAAATCCCCAACACTAGGTATTGGGTTATATGGCCATGCCTTGTCCACACTGGTATTTCAATTATTTTAAAGCCACTTTAAATGCAGCCTAACATCTTAAGAATTTTCTTTTATGCTTTTTTCTATTCTTTGTTTTTAAAGAAAACAAAGATCAACATGCCCATGTAAAAAAATGTTTATTACAATTCTGACAAGTCTTTTGGCTCATCAGTGATAATTAAAAACAACCTTATGGCCAGGAAGCAAAGCAATCAGAGTTAAGTAGTGATAACAATGCTAAACTCTGTACTACCTGAAAGAAGTGACTGTGTCTTAGATATACCTGAAACGTTTCACTAAGTCCGCTACTTGCTCAGGTGAGGTCATCCAATCAACATGGTCGACTATTTTTCTGAAAGTAAAGAAATTTATATATAGTCAAAATTTTAGGTGAATAAAATTAACACTACTTTCATGGAGTAATAAGCAACTTAATTTGCATATAATCTCTGAGAGAAATAGTCTGCTTTAATAATGTTCTTAAAGGGCCCAGAGAAGGAAATTCTAAGACGGCTGAACAATTTACTTCCAGAAGTAAAAGTTTAAAAGCTAAGCAATAAATGAAGGAAGAATAAAAAAACGTGGTACCTGTTAATAGTATCACCATATGTGGCTCTAATAAGCTGTTGAAGTAGGTTTTTGATATTTCTTCTCAACCACTGATTTCTCTCTTTTAAGTCGAACACTTCATCCATGAGAAGCAGCATTACCCTAAGCGGAATATTGTCGTCCACCTGACAATGTATGAGAAGAAATAAGCATGTTTAATTGAGTTACCTACTACCATAAATGGACACTTTACAAAATTATTGCTACCATTTCACAGGTCAGAGAACAAGTCATATCATAGCCTGCCTGTATAACCTGAGATTTCATTCTAATTTAGAAAAGACATTAACAGTCATTTTGACAAATACAGAATTTAAAGCCCTATATTAATGAGTAAATTCCATGACTATAATAATGGTCTTGGGGAAAGATTACTGGCTCTCTTACTTTTAGTAGAGTCTGTACTAGTTGGATAAGGCAAATACTGGCCCCACTGCCTATTTCCTGGGGCATTTTTTTCAAAAGAACAAAATAGTCTCAACATGCCTCGTCCTATATAATAAAAGCCTGATATGCCAAGCGTCTGGTGGTCCCTTCAAGCAGTCAAAGCATAATATGTTAATGATATGCTAAGGCCACTCAACCACTTGCTGTACCATGCACTGACCACCAGGGAGCAGACAGCAGACCAGCTGCTATGATGTGCACTGACCAGCAGGGGGCAGACGCTCCAACTGGTAGGTTAGCTTGCTGCTGGGGTCTGGCCAATTGGGACTGAGCAAGATAGGCCAGACATGCCCTGGAGCCCTCCCTGGCCCTGATGGTGCGCCGGTGGGGTCCCTCAGCATGGCCTGCATCCTCTCACAGTCTGGGACCCCTCAAGGGATGTTGGAGAGCTGGTTTTGGTCCAATCCTGGCCAGGCGGAGGAACCCCACTGTGCATGAATTTGTGCACTGGACCTCTAGTTTAATACAACAAAACACAACCTACACAAAATAATGTGTTATGCTTGGTTATTGAGTTTTATGTATTTAGGTATTTTCGGGGAAACGAACTGAATAAAATCTAGTACACAGCTAAAAGTACTAAGACATATTTCTCTAAAATACGAGAATTTTAACATTTAAGCAGTAAAAATGTGAACACTTTTATAATGGGAATATTTGATTAACAATGTAAAAAGTGAAGGAAGGCAACTAGGATGCTTTGATATGAAAAAATATATATAAAATCAAAACAGGTGCAGATTTAGAAATGCGATAGAATTGCATATAATTGCCAGTTAAGCTTATAACTCTTTCATCACTAAGGTACTCTCTCTAATGATTTCTTCATCAGTGCTGTAATTTAAACAATGAGGAAACAGCATGAATTACACATTTTTCACTGTTGTGCTGTAAACATTTTCTTAGTGTACCTCCCCTTTCACAACATACTAAATGCTCATAGTTTAACCAAGGGGAGGGGCACATGGTAGTGGAGGAGGTGAGGAGAGACACATTTCATTATAAAGGCAAAATAAAAACTGTCCTCTGATCAAGTATATTCGAGTTTGGTGCCACATGACAATTCTAATAAAAGGTTAAACTGTAAAACCCTTAACAAAAGATATGGTGTTATGGATATTATACCATAATATAAATTATTCTGAAATAGTATTAAAACAGATTAAAATATATTTTTAAAGATAGTTTATCATAAAGAAGTTTAATCAGAAAATGAAGGAAAATAGTAACTATAAAATAAATCTGCCTAATATAAGAGAATACAGAGCCCAGACCCAAACATACACAATAATCTGATCTGTGACAAAGGAGAAGCACAGAAACTGGAGAAAAGAAGGCCTTCTCAGTAACTGGTGCCTGGGTCAATTGGACCCCTACCTCATCCATACACAAAAATCAATCTTAGATAAATGCCAAATGTAAGTTTCAGCATGGCAAAACAAAAATATTAAAGAAAACCACATATCTTTGTGACCCTGCAGCAGGTATGGTTGTATATACAGTTAACAAAAGCACACAAAGCAATACACAATCTGACAAAGAATATTTAGATCATAAAAAGCAGTCTTACTAATCAAAAGACAAAGACAGCAGAGCCAACAGAAAAATAATGAAAAGCACTAGCACAAAAGACAGGATACCCAAATGGCCAATCAACATATGAAATGGGCTTCAACATTTCACTCATAAGAGAAGTGAAAATCCACTTGAGACACAAACCAGAACGGCTAAAGATAAAAAGACACACACGGGCAGGCTTGGATCACTGGGATTTTCATGCATTGCTGGTAACAGTGAAAATGGAAAAAAACACTTTGGGAAACTACGGGACAGTATCCATTAAAACTGAACTTTTGCATACCCTCTAACCAAGCAATTCTATTCCTAGGTATAGCCCCAAGGGAAACATGTTTGCTTATTTTTTAATCAAAAGACATGTACCAGAACATTCATTGGAATACTATTCATAATACAACAAATAAATTGTACTATATTTACAAAATGGGGTACTGTAAGGCCACAAGAATGAAGAAATTACAATCACACAAAATAACATGAACAAGTATCATCACAATGTTGAGCAAAAAAAGCCAGACTTAAAGGAGTACATACCTTATCGTTTCATTTACATAAAGTATAAAAGCAGGGTGGAAGTCAGGATAATGATTACGCTTGGTGGGGGAGAGCATAGTCACAGGAAGAGAGCATTAGGGGCTTTCTGACAACAATCTGTTTCTTGTTTAGCGTGCTGATTACAAGGGCCTGTTCAGCTTGTAAGAATTCATCAAACTTAACACTTACAATAAATGCACGTTAATGGTAGCTAACTGTTACTATACTTCATTAAAAAGTTAAAAAGATCTGTCAAGTGTGATTTGAATCACAACTGACTACTACCAAAAATAAACTCACAGTATCATCAAGTTGAGCTGAAACTCGACAATGTTCAGGATCTGAATCAGTCTTTGGAATTAAAGGAGGCATCTAACATAAAAAAAAAGAAAAAAAACAACAAAGTAAACCCACAGTGAAAGAATAAAATATAATAATAAAACAAAACAATTATCAAACATAATAAATTGCATTTGATTTGATATATAATATTTAAAAAGTATTCACAATCTATAATTAGAAACCAAGGGTGATTATTTCATTACTATATATATATATATATATATTTTTTTTTTTTTTTACTATATATTTTAATGCTTAACTTTTTATTTTTAGTTGGAAGGGGAGATTACTTAAGTCAAAATCCCATACCTTTTTGAAGAATTTAAAGCTAGGAAAGGTTAAATGATTTAAAGACCAAAAGTGAATAACACAGACAGGGAATAAAACTCCAATCTTCTTTCTTTCACCACAGAGAAATTGATACTATGTTAACGGGTAAAAAAAACTAACGTGTTGGACAAATTGTGATAAAAAAGGACAGAAAGAACAGTGCTAGATGATAATCATTTATCAACACAGGAAGAACCATCAAGATCACCTATTATAACCCTTTCATGTTACTGATGTGGGAAAAGAAGACTGGAAAAGTTCAGTAACTTTGTATGAAGTCACAGAAGTGGCAATGGAAATCCTCCTTTCAGTGAGTCTACTTCCCATGGTTAGAAATAAAGGTGAAGCATCAGAGAAAGTATGAGAATTAATAGAGAAGTATGACTGACACACACTATTTTAAGAGTTATCTCTTCCAGTAAAAAAAATTCTTTGTTTCTGTGTATTTCCTCTTCATTCAAACTGATGTAGTGAAAACTGTAATAGCTATATATGTTTTCTTCCATAATCTTAATTATAACCTTAAACATCTTGACCAAAATCTGAAGGTACAAATGATGAAACAACAAACTACTTGGTCCACTATCTGTACTTTACCAATTTAAAATATTTGTTTTACATAGATTTTCAAATTCTACCATAGCAGAAACTGAGAAGTGACTGGAATTTATAGTATACATTTCTGATAAGAATGTATTCTCTTTAGTTTTTTTTTTGTGTGTGTTTTTTTTTTAATTCTTTACGAGACTGTATGTTAGAGGGCTTTGAATTTCTGAAAGAAATAGGTAAATCTAAACAGGGGCTCAATAAATCTTAGGTGACTTAAAAAATAATTTGCTTTAGACATTAATGCAAATTATCTTACCTTGAAAAACGATTGCTTTATGTCTTGACCTAGTCTTTCTGACATTCTGCCCATGTTGTCTGACATTTTAGTCATTCCCTCTGCCAAGCTATCAGGAAGGGATTTAACTGCATTGGAAACATTCCTCATAGAATTTCGGAGTGGATTCACAAAAGTGTCCATCTAAAGAGGAAAAGATATTATACCATGACTTTAATGTATCAGATCTATTATTCAACTGAGAAGTCTGTGAAAACAGAGTGTGACATATGAAAGATGCAATAATTTTCCAGTCTATAATAGCTCATTTCATTTAAAAAGTATGTAACTTGTCTTACCATGTATCTTAAAAATGTATCTTAACACACAAATGTATAACTAAAAAATTTGAGTGATAATGTTATTGATAGAAAATATAAACTGTGGCTGCATCATTTAATAAATTCTGAAAACAAAGTTTTCCAAAACAAAAACTGATGCAAGTGGAATTAGCTATAACAACCTTCTGCCACAATTCAAGGCAACGATGACAGATATTTTGAGGAGATACTGAAAAATAAACAAGCTGGTAAGATAAACCGAAAGCTGAAATAACTAACAAGTGAGTATTTAAAATTAATTTTTAAAAATAACTTTTAGGATACATACATTCTGTGTAAGAAATTTTAAATCCATTATGAAGAAGAAAAAAAGTTGCAAACCAGACATGTAAACATTATTTTAATATGGAGAATAGAAAAACTATAAAAGAAAATATGATCAGAGATAAAAAATGAAATAATCTCCAGAGGATTTGGAGCAATAAAATAGATATGTGGCTGTACAAATGTTAGATAATTTCCATGAAGAAAGGGAACAACATCTAAAGAACCAAAGCAGCTGAATATGAAACTGAGGTTAAAAAAAAAAGGGGGGGGGGAGGGTGGACACAAAACTAGTCATACCAAACTACAAGAATATTTTCCAGAAAATGCTGAGTCTCATAAAAACTACCACAGAAACAAATTATGTGACATGCACAGATAAGAAAAGCAAATGGTAGAAAAACTGAACCCCACTGTTTAAGAAACATGGCATAACATTAATCAATACTAATAAAAGCCTAGGTGGTCCTTGCACGTGACACCACCACAAGATGGACACACACACGGCGAAGGCAGGTCCCAGCGGCCGCTCTGCAAGGTGAGGGTCCCACGGTGCCACGTGGCATAGAGGAGGCCAGTCCTGGCATCTCCACCACCTCGTGCAAAGGAAGCCAATCAGGCCGTTAGGGGAGGGTAGTTGGGGGCCATCAGGCCGGCAGGCAGAAGCAGTTAGGGGCAATCAGACAGGCAGGCAGGTGAGCAATTAGGAACCAGTGGTCCCGGATTGTGAGAGGGATATCCCCCAAGGGGCACCCCCCCCCAATACATGAATTTCGTGCACTGGACCTCTAGTACAGGATATAAAGAAGATAAAATCACTCTAATATGCTTTTGTAGTTTCCATCAAGAAAAGCACTCTGTAAAGGTTAACACAGCAATAACAACAACAACAAAAACTGAATTTCAAAAATCACTGTGAAAGGAATAGAGTTTTGGTTACTCCCCAGCTTAAGTTGAGCCAATAGAGCTATAAACACGCTTGATAGAATATACAACCTATAGGGGGACATTGTCAAAGTACAACAATTTAGAGTAGAAACAAAGCACAAAAGTGAGCATGAAGAAAGAGTATAAACAACACTATCACTGGTGAAAAGAAAAATGGAAATAAAATAGATAAAAAGATGAAGTGTGTGTGTGTCTGTCTGTAATTCTATACATAGTAATTTTTGGTTAACTATGAGAGTACTCAAATCAATCAGAACGTTATTTCCAACACTGACATTATTGCCAAGAGTTTTTGTTAACTGGAATGACATTATAAAAGAACTATTATTATAGAGCACAAGCAAAATTAAGAGAGATAAACATGAGACCACCACATTTAAAATGCACAGGTTGAGGGGAAATTGTCGCCTGTCTACTAAGTTTTAAGGTAAAATTTCAGAAGCATAGAAGGCATGAATTTCACTTTAATCCACAACCTACATTAAAAACCATTTGATGAATCTATCTTCCCACCCCCCAGAATCACCCGTCTGTTGCATACTTCCATGTCTCTAGATGTATTTCGTTTGTCAGTTTATTTTGTTCATCACATTCCACATGTAAGTGAGGCAGTGAAGGCCTGGGAAAGGGGAGGAGTGAAGAGGAGTGGTAATGGAGGGGGAAAATGGGACACCTGTAATACTTTCAACAATAAAAAATGAAAAAAAATATTGTCAAGGAACAAATTGATGGTTGCCAGAGGGGCACTTGGGAGGCTGGTTGAAAAAGGTGAAGGGATTAAGAAGTACAAATTAGCCACAGCCGGTTTTGCTATGGTTAGATTGTTGGCCCATAGATTTGCACTTAAAGGGTTGCAGGTTCAATTTCAATCAAGGGCAAGTACCTCAGTTGCAGGACAGGGCCTGGCATGCAAGAGGCAACCAATCAACCAATCGATGTGTCTCTCTCATGTTGATGTTTCTCTCTCTCTCTAACCCATCTTCCTCCCTTCCTAACTCTCTAAAAATCAATAGAAAAAAATATCCTCAGGTGAGGATTAACAACAACAAAAGAGTACAAATTAGCAGTAACAAAATAGTCATGGGGATATAGAGTACAGTATAGGGAATATAGTCAATAATCTATAATAATAAAAGCATAATGTTAATTAGACTGGACAGTCGAATGACCTTCTGGACAAAGCCCCTATGGCAGGGGCTGAGGCAGAGGCGGTTAGGGGTAATCAGGCAGGCAGGCAGAGTGATTAGGTGCAATGAGGCAGACAGGCAGAAAGGTTAGGAGCCAGCAGTCCTGGATTGCGACAGGGATGGTAACTGCTGGTTTAGGCCCAATCCCTGTGGGCAGTCAGACATCCCCTGAGGAGTCCTGGATTGCAAGAGGGTGTGTAGGCCTACCTGAGGGACCACAGCCTCTGTGCACAAATTTCGTGCACTGGGCCTCTAGTATTATAATAACTATGCATGGTGTCAAGTGGGTATTAGACTTTTCTGGGAGATCACTTTGTAAGATACATAAATGTATAACCACTATGCTGTACATCTGACACTAATACTGAATGTCAATTGTAGTTGAAAAATAAAATACTAAAAGTAAACATACACATTTGTAAAAAATCTATTTGAATATCCTCAAAAATATTTTAGAATTTTATATATCTTACACTTTAGAAATGTAGGTTTAGGAGTAATGTGGATTCAACTAATACAACCTTTAGAGTTAATTAAATGAATATAATTTCGTATCCTATCTAGACATGAGGATAAACTGTCACTGACAGAGCCTAAATCTGTACCATCAATTAGAATATTTAAAACTAGAGGCCTAGTGCACAAAATTTTTGCATGGGGGTGGGAGGGGGTTCCCCAGCCTGGCCTGCACCCTCTCCAATCTAACCACCTCTGCCTGTTGGCCCAATTGCCCCTAACTGCCCTCCCCGCCAGCCTGATCGCCCCTAACTGCCCTCCCCTGCCAGCCTGACTGCCTCTAACTGCCCTCCCCTGCCAGCATGATCAACCCTAACTCCCTCTGCTCGCCCCCACCACTGTGGCTTTGTTTGGAAGGAGGACCAGATGACCAGAAGATGTCTAGTATATCCACTTTAATTAGCATATTACCCTTTTATTAGTATAGATAGTTGCTTGTGCACCATGCCAGACCTACAGAATCCATTTCTCTTTCTCTCGCAACCCCCAACCCCTTTTTCTTCACTCAATTTCTGAGGGTAAAGCCCAAGCATCTGTTTTGGGATGGAGACTGGGGGAGCCAAGCAGGATAGAAAAAACACCTAAGATTGTGATGCCTAACCTTGAAGGAAGTTGAATTTAGATACATAAAACAGAGTCCATCACCATAGAATAACATTTCTAACAACAGGATTTGTCTTAAAACAGAAGAAACTTGAAAATTATCCAGCAGAGGAGTAGATTATGGGTTAATGGCACTTTGCCTACCTTACAAAGATGTTACTTAGTCATTCAATTACCACCTAGGTTGAGTTTTTTTTTATTGGTAACAACACAAAGTAATTTTAACTTAAATTTAGGTCCCTCAATATAGCTTAAAATGCTTTCACACCATGATTCAAAACTGGATAGAAGGACACTGTGTGCGCACATAGAAGACTGCTTGAAAATTAGTTTTTCTAGCAAACTGGTCCATATATTTTGGAAAGCTAGACAAACTGTATGATCAAGTTAATGTGTTATAAAGTATTACTTTAAGCTCAAATCTTGGCTATTGTAAATAATAATGCAAGGAACATAGGGATGCATATACTTTCTTTTGAATTAGTGTTTCAATTTTCTTTGGATATACACCCAGAAGTGGAATCACTGGGTCATAAGGCAGTTCCATCTTTTATTTTTTGAGGTAATCTTTAATGTTTTGAAAGTTAGTATTTTTAGGCAGGGCAGAGGGAGTGGCAAGGAAGTCTTTTTTTCTTGTGAATTTTCATTTTCATATAATTTCAGACTTTTAAAAGTAGCAAAAAATAATACACAGAGTTCCTTCGCCAAGCTTCCCCAACTGCTGTTATTGCTTCTGCTACTACTAAGACCCAACATTTATTCAGGTTAGTTATTTGCCAGGCATTGTAATACACAAATCATTCCTTTTGATTCACATGATGCTCTAAAATGAAGATTAACATCTTCATTTTTGAGAAAACTGAAGGACCAAAAAGGTTAAGTTGCAGGTCACAGCTAGAAAATGGAAGAGCAGGGATTTGAACCAAAGGCTATCTGACCCCAAAGTTTGTGTTCTCACCCACTAAGCTAATCTTGCCCAATTTTAGCACTTAATCATTTATTGTTTTAATCTAGTTATCTTATTACAAATATAGATCTTGCATCCAAAAAGAAAATTTAAATAAAGATTTCACTTAAGCATGAAAAACATATTCTACTTAATACTTTTCTTATTCCTACTCCAAGTTAAGATATTTCCTCTTAGTAAGAAACAGTTCCTTCTGAGGCTAATGAAAAGCTTGTGACCTGTGTTAGGCAAACCTTCATCAATGAATCATTTCTAAGTTTTTTTCCCTTTCTCTGAAACTACTGCTGGCTTTAATCCACATGTAAAGAGAGGATTCTATGCTTATTAGGTACACCTATTGATAGGCTTAGTAAAACACAGAAGATAATTTTCTAGTTTTATAACATATGTAAGTATAAATTTATTTCCTTATATTGAAAAATAAAGTATGAAAACAGGTTTGTAAGAAAATCAATGCAATGGTCTGCTTACCTTGCGAGCAAAATCCCCCTTCCCTTTACTGTAGGCTTTGTTCTCCAGGAAATCATACACATAGTGAGCCAAAATGGGGGATGCTTTCATCATTTCAGGAGTTAAGAGTAACTAATAGGAGAAAAGGAGAAACATTTTAATTTTACATTAAAAAACAATTATGCAGTTAAAGTCATCAATAATTCTATGACTATTAACCTTAGGATATATACTATTCTCCCCATCTGCTATTTTGACTTTCAGTGCATCTAATATGAAAGTTATCCAAATATATTTACTATTCCATTTTCAGGTTTTACAGCTAACCCTAAAATCCACATTAGTAAAATATTATGTTATTCATATACTAATTTCAAATTTAACATTAATAGGAAGTACATTAAAAAATCCAGGCAAAAACTTTTCAATGTTACCAAAAAAATACTGTTTTCACCAACATTTCATGATATAACCTAACACTCTAGCTTAATTCCTTCAATGAAACACGTTTTGACATACTGAGTTCATTAGCTATATTAAAATGAAAATCTATGGGCAAAAATAAACATACACTTACCTGCAAATATGCATTAAGATCCTTTTTTCTCTTTTCTAAAAAATCCCTATCCATATTATTAAAAGTCTTTTTCCCAGGAAGCTTCAATATACTTGACAGATTTTCAAACTAGAAGATAAAACACATTCAGTAATCTTAATTTTTTAATAAAAAAGTATTTTCTCAGTAACAATTTCTCTATATATTAAAGCATCTTGAAACAGATCATTTTGCAATATACTTTATTAACCAAAAATCAGAAAATAGAAAATTTTTTCCAAATATGTCCAAATAAGTTTTTAAAAATTTTTTGTTTTCTCATCACCATTTATCCCCTCTGTCTTCTTTCACCTCCACCCATCCCCTTCCACCCCCATAATCATCACACTGTTGTTGTCTATGAGTTCCCTCTTTTTTTCTTTTTTGCTCAATCCCTCCACTCTCCCATTCCACCCCCACTCTCCCAGAGCTATCTGCCTGGTCTCTAGTATGAGTCTGTCTCCATTTTGCTTGGAAATTTCTTAAATTCCATATATAAATGAAATCATATGGTACTTGTCTTTCTCTGACTGGCTTATTTAACTTAGCATCATGTTCTCCAGGTCCATCCACGCTGTTACAAAGGCAAACCACAGTTCTATTGTTAGATATTACAAAGTAATTTCAATAAAGAATGACAAACATGGACAGCTGATGAAGATGGGTGATACTCACATGGGGTGTCATTTTAATACTTTCTCTAATTTTTGAGATCGTTCAAATTTTTTTATAATGAAAAGTTTTTAAAATATAACAATCCTTTGACTTGTAAATAAAGTATTAGCAAATAAGTTTTTAATGATCAAAGTTATGTTTCTGGCTTGCTAAAAAATCTTATAAAGAAATATTTTTATATTGATGACTTCAAATAAATTAATTCTTGTAATGGCTAATTATTGAGAGTAGGAAAGGAAATTTTTAAATATAGCTTACAGCTGCATTACACTTCTGCATAGACACAGCTGGAGTACTTCACTGCTACTTTGCCTCCAACCACATGGAAAGTAAAGTGCTGGACTACTTAACATTTGGGTGCACCTTCAAAGCTCCAGCCACGCAGTAAGCAAGTGGCTGTGCCTCACTGAAGCAGTTTTAACCACACTAGCTACTAACGAACATTTTAAGGTAGAAGCCATTTAGCTGTGACTGTGCCTGGTCAACAGCCTAGCATCTGAAACTTCAAGCAGCCTCATTGCTTTTCCCATGTGACCCATATTCTCAAGTGAAACCATTTTCTAAAACCAATCCATGTTCAAAATCCCATTCATTCCTGGGGCAGAGATTAAAGGAAAGAGGAATGAAAAGGTGTAGGATAATTGTCATCCACAAATGGGAAGATTCTGGTAAATTATTAAATGGAATGGCAAATCAGATGGTTGCTTGGAGCTATAATATGAACAAATTCATTGTATGTTACACATGAAAGGTAAAAGCAGTTATTTTGCCCCAGGCAAGGTAGGGGGGAAAGTGGAGAGTCAATTTACAGGGGATAAATTACGCTGTAGTAATATTCATAAATTTGGCAATTCACAAAACTATTAGAATACTAGAGGCCTGGTGCATAAAAATTTGTGCACTTGGGGAGATCCCTCAGCCCAGCCTGTGCCCTCTCACAGTCTGGGACTCCTCGGGCTTAAACTGGCAGTCAGACATCTCTCTGGCAGCCCGGGAGCCCCTGGGGGATGTCCACTTGCCAGCGGGGAGCTGGCCTAAACTGCAGTCAGACATCTTTCGCGCTGCTGAGACAGCAAGAGGCTTCCACCACCCTCGCTGTGCTGGCAGCTGGCAGCCTGGCTTTTGGCTGAGCAGAGCTCCCCGTGGGAGTGCACTGACCACCAGGGGGCAGCTCCTGCATTGAACGTCTGCCCCCTGGTGATCAGTGTGTGTCATAGTGACCAGTCATTCCCAGTCATTCTGCTGTTAGGGTCAATTTGCATTATTTCCTTTTATTATATAGGACAGAGACCTGGCGCATGGGTGGGGGCTGGCTGGTTTTCCCTGAAGGGTGTCCCGGATCAGGATGGGGGTCCTGCTAGGGGTGCCTGGCCAGCCTGGGTGAGGGACTGATGGCTGTTTGTAGGCTGGCCAAGCCCCCAGCAGGGACCCTCACCCCATGAGGGTGTGGTCAGCCTGGTGAGGAGCTGAGGGCTGTTTGCATGCTGGCCACACCCCCTTCAGGGTGGAGGTCCCCTCTGGGGTGCCTGGCCAGCCTGGGTGAGGGGCTGATGGCTGTTTGTAGGCTGGCCAAGCCCCCAGCAGGGACCCTCACCCCATGAGGGTGTGGTCAGCCTGGTGAGGAGCTGAGGGCTGTTTGCATGCTGGCCACACCCCCTTCAGGGTGGAGGTCCCCTCTGGGGTGCCTGGCCAGCCTGGGTGAGGGGCTGAGGGCCGTTTTCAGGCTGGCCACACCCACTGGCAACCCAAGCTCCCAGCCTTTTTTTTTTCTTTCTGGGATTTATCTTCTATAATTGAGACTTTGTGGTCTTGAGTGGAGCCGAGGGCCAGCCTGGGCAGGCAGGAAGCTTGGCTTCCTTCATTGCTGGGGGCAACCCAAGCCTCCTGCTTGCTCCAGCTCTGTGGCTGCCGCCATCTTAGTTGGGTTAATTTGCATACTGGTTCCTGATTAGCTGGCAGATGTGGCTTGTGGATGTGGCTTGAGTCTAGCAGAGGGATGTTTAATGTGCATGTTTCTCTTCTATTATATAGGATGTTCTCCTTGGACATCAAATGGCCAATGGATTAAATTTTTTAATCACACCTAATAGATGTAAATTACAATTTTCAAGGAGTCCTAAAATATTTAATTTCCTGGAATATTATCTACATTATCTTAAACTATGGACTCAATTTTACAGAACGCAGTTTACTCTGGCATTACCAACATGAAGCCTTAACCTCCAGTGCGTCAGAATGGGACTGTGTATGAAGAAAGAGCCTTTGGAGTGGTGATAAAATTAAAACAAGTTCTCAGGGCGGGTCCTTATCTAATCTGGCTGCTGTGCTTCTAAGAGGATGAAATGTGGATGTACAAAACGCCACCAGGAATAAGAGCCCACAAAGAAGAGGCCATGTGAGGACACAATGAGAAGCGCAGTCGCTAAAGCCAAAGAGGCGCCTCAGGGATAGCTAAGCCTTCTAGCCTCCAGAGCATAAACACAAGAAAAAGAATGTCTCGTTTCAACCACCCATTCTGTAGTATCTTGTTAGGATGAAATACACCACAGGAATATAACAGTAACCAATAAAACAATTTATTTCATAAACTTTAAAATATTAAACATTATTAATAAAAAGAAAATAACAAATGTTACAATAACAGTTATTAAAGTCTAAATTATCAAACTCCTTTTAAAATTATCTGTCTGGAACAGAGGCATTGATGATTAATAGTTTTCTAAAGTATTGTTATTATAAAAGGAAAAAATGGGAAAATTTTATACTTCATATTGTCTTATTATAAACTTGGTATTTGAAAGATTATTTCTAAGTACAAGGTAGGCCATTCCTGAAAAGTAATATAATTCTATGACAAAAATTCATAAAAACATTTTTAAAGGCATGTAAAAGAAATTGGAAATTTACATAAAGAACTCACACTAATAAAAGTATTAATTACAATGCTCACAAAAAACTCAAATACTGTATGTAAATCATAGACATTCCAAAATCAAAGATTTTATTTTTCTACATCGAATATGTCAGGTTTAGATTCTAGACACATTACTGGAAAATTAAAAAAAAAAATTTTTTGAAATTTTATATCAGGATTCAAAATGTGTTTATGTCCAGGCACAAAAATACATTTACTCAGTTACTTTAATGCATACTTAATATCCTTTAAATCACTACTTTTATCTATACTTAGTTACAGTTCACCCAATGAAAAAGACATGCATAGTATCTACTGGAACATAAACTCCTAGAGGCAAGAGCCTGTCTTGTTCACAGTTATATTTGTAGCATTGAGAACTGCGCCAGGCATACAGGAAAAGCTCAATAAATATTTGTTAAATAAACGATTGGGGAGTTCAGCCCATTTCTAAAATAATATTACATTTAACATTTTAATTATTTCCTTTTATTTTACACATCTTTATTCATAAAGATGTACTCAACATGAACAGAAAAAGCAAACATGTCCAAAGTTATTAATTTTATCTAAATATAATTCAAAATAAGTCTTTTTAATATGGGCGTCTGGAGTCAACACTAACCTGTTTTTTATCATTTTTAAGTTATTAGTAGTTTATCTCACTCATTAAAAAATATTTTAATGAGATTATCAATGCCAACTATTTCCCTCTACTCTCTTAAATGAAAAAGGCATTGTCTGATTACTAAACTAGTACAATGTCATTTCAAAGCTTTAGTCCACCCAATCAAATGTCACCATTAATTAGTATAATTTGTATTGGCTTAATACCAGTTGTATATTTATAAGCCTTGAATGAAATCAAAGACTCTCAAGAGTTAAAATAAATTTCAAAGATCACCTACTCCATTCATCTAGTGATAGTTTATTTTCTTCTAAATTATGGAGAAGAAAAAATACTTAATAAAAAGTAGAACAGAACTAAGTTATGTTTGTTATCTTTAAGAGTCCTTATATTTCTATAAAACAAGAGGGTTGTATTTAGTACAAATTAAAAACATTATTTGGTTAATGTTAAATTTAATTTAGGTTATGGTTCTTAAATAATGTAATGAATCAAAGATTTAACTGTTAAACTATTAAATAAGGATGTCATCTAAAATGACTATAGCTCTGAATTACACTGCTGAAAACCAAAAAATATTCTACAGTGACCTCCTTCCTTACTTTAAACCAAACCCAAATACCTCTGATTAGCGCACACGACTCAAAATGAGAAATATACACTCATTTTAATTTCCTAAGGTACCATTAATATTTTGTCTAGTCCACAGTGGTTATGATTAGTTAAAGTCTGATTTATTGGTTAAATGTTCAAAATCATTCTAATGTTTATACTGATTATACACAAATTCTTACTTTGTTGTCTTTCATTGGCTTTGGTCTATACCTTACCATCCTCAGAACTATTTAGAACTAAACATTGAATCAGGAAACAATTTAAAGTACACACTTTAAAACCTCATTACCTGCTCAGTGATTCTCATGTGGAAGTCATGGAAGTCACTGTAACGACGATAGGTTTTCCACATCTCCTCACTGTTTAGATTGCGTCGGTGCACAGTGATGGCATACAATGCATATGTCTTGCCATGATCATTACAAACGCCTGCCACAGCATATGGGTCATAGTCAGCATATACTAGTCATTTAAAACAAAATGAAGAGGAACAGAAGACACAAAAAAAGGAGGAAGATGAAGAACAAAAATGAAAGGACAACATGAAATGAAGAATTTGAAATGACAGACTGAGACAAAAGGATGTCACCAGGGGATAAAATAGAATCCCATCCTCTGTACTCACACCCATAGGTATTATATATGACTAGAGGCCTGGTGCACGACATTCATGCATGCGTGGGGCCCCTAGGCCTGGCTGGTGATCAGGGCCTATCGGGGCCATCTCTCCCAGTCCCAATCAGACCCGGGCCAGCCAGGTCCTGCTGGCTGCTGGACAGGGCCTGGGGGCCTGCCAAACTGGACCTGCCAGACGGAACCTATGGGACAAGGTGAGGGGCCGTGGGAGGTTGGCTGTGGGAGCACACTGACCACCAGGGGGGCAGCTGCAGCATGAAGTGTCTGCCCCCTGGTGGTCAGTGCTCATCATAGCAACTGGTTGACTGGTCATTCCAGTCATAATGGTCGCTTAAGGCTTTTATATATATAAATGACTATATTGCAAAACAAGCTAAAAGTTTATATGACATAACCAATCACACAGTAATGTCTACTTTGAATAATCTCACCAAGGACTTTTACTTATATTATAGTTATGACACCACAATACAACTTCATAGCACAGCATTAGAGCCTGAAATTTAATAGAGGAAAAATAACAGAAACAAAATAATAACCTTTTGTACTAGCCTTCACTATTTAGTTATATTTCAATTAAAATCTTTTCAGCTAAGCAGAAAGCAAAAGCAATGGAATAAGATTTATCTGCTATTTTGGCAACTCAACAATTCACAAATGTAGTTATTTTGGCGACGTTTAAAAGGTGTTTTCCCACTAATTTCCCACAAACTATCCAAGTCCAGTAGTCTTCAAAATCAAACCTTCCACATTCTGCACTAATCTTATGGAAAGAGACGCCCTTTGAATCCTTTTCTGTTTCCTTGCTTCCCCTTGCTTATTTTTCTGCATTGCACTCTCTTCGACATGATTTCTTCAGGTCTCCAAAAAGTTTATTGAGTCTCTACTCATCTGTATTTAGTCTTATTCCATCCATTAACCTTAACTCCAATCACTATATTTTAATTTCTATAATTTACTTGGTTCTTATTTCATTGTGTTGTATTCTTATCTCTACGAATATTTTATACATACTCTCAGGCTAGGAGATGCTGTGGCACACTATCACTTGAGGATAGATGAATCTAGACATACCTGTGCTGTGATATCTTAACTAATAAAAGCGAAATATTAAAATTAACCGTTTCTCCGGGACGGGGGTAAGCCACGCCCACCAGTCAATCAGAGCTGCTGTATGCAAATTAGCCCAGCCAAGATGGCGGATGCCGCAGCGCCTGTGTGCGGCTTCTCCAGGGCTGCGGCCTCCGCCATCTTGGGAGCCTCTCTCCTGGGAAGGCATCCAGCGCCTTGGGTCTGCGGATGCCTTCCCAGGTGGGAGTCCGGGGGGGAGGAGGGAGGGTGGGGACCCGGCGGCTGGACCCTGCGGCCCTGCCCGGGAGGCCGTGGGGTGGCCAGTGCCACCCGAGCCTCGGCTTCCCAGGCGGGAGTCTTCCGGGGTACAGGGACGAGGCGGCCGGACCCTTGCGGGCCCCGCCCGGGAGGCTGTGGGGTGGCCAGTGCCACCCCAGCCTCGGCTTCCCAGGCGGGTGGCCCATAGGGTCAGTGGGAGCCGTGGTTGGCCTGAAAACTGCCCTTAGCCCCTCACCCAGGCTTGCCACACCTCCTGGGGTGAGGGTCTCCACTGGGGAGCTTGGCCAGCTTGCAAATAGACATTGGCCCCTCACTCAGGCTGGCCAGGCACACCAGCAGGTGGACATCCCCAGAGGGGTCCCAGACTGCGAGAGGGCACAGGCCGGGCTGAGGGACACCCCCCCCCCCCGCACAAATTTTTGTGCACCGGGCCCCTAGTAAGATATAATTTGACAAAATATAAAACTGGACAAAGTCTGGTTATGTTGCTCTCAGGAGCTGAAACTGTAGGTGACACTGTATTTCACTGCTCTCCTTTTCCAATCATCCTTCTCTCAGAGACCTATGCATAACCAACTGCAATACACTTTTTCATCATGTGAGAACTGCCCTCATTCAAGAGAGATAGCATATAACAAGGGAATGGCTTTATCTGCTGTGTTTAAGATAGGTTTGGGAAAGAAAATAGAAAACAGAAGTCAATTAGGCAGCAAACCATAATCAGTTAGGAGTTAATAAGAGCAAGGGGAATAGTAAGGAATAGAAAAAGAAAGAGAAATGTAAGAAATGTAAGAAGCATTCTACAAAAGAATAATCAGATTTATCACAAATTAATAGGCACGGAGATCATGGCCAGGATGTATGAGATTATTATAAAAGCACAGGAGAGAGAAGGTAATTTGGTTTTAAAGAAGACAAATGAGGTTATATATATTGATTTTGGGATGATGGTGAGGTATTACAGTGGAAATAGGTTTTGTTTTCATTAGGACCATGTTACTCATAGCAGGTGACGTGCAAACTATCTGTTATTAATCTATAGCCAGATAAAAAAGTAAGACCAGAATATAAATCAATCTCATCACTAAGCATATTGCTTAATTTAGCCAATATTTTTTAAAGCAAGATTTCTCAATGAAGGAAGCAGTAAGCACTTGTCTATGGACCACTCTTTGAGTAGCACCACACTAGACTATCAGTTCTTCCTATAATAAAGATGTTAAGTGTGAAGATCTAGACTCAGAAGGCCAATCTTCTTCTATATATATAAAAGCCCAGCAACGGAACGGCAAAACAACCAGAATGACCAGTGGCTATGATGTGTACTATGGAAGCCAACCAGCTTGAACCGGGCCTCTATTGCCACCCCTCCACCACAGCGCACCCCCTAGCCGGCCCTCCCCCCGATCTGCTCCCAACATCCCAATCAGGGGCAAGGTCCACTGCCAACCACCTTGGTCCCTCTCCCCGGATGCCCATGGCCCCTCTGCCCCCCGCTGGCCTGGCCCAATGGGCCCCAATTGGGATGGGGTGGCCGGACCACACCCAGGCCTCTAGTTGATAGAAAAAGCATTTATAGAACAAGCACTGATATAAAATCCCCACATGTTATTACTATTGTAATGAGTCCATTAGTCCTATAATAATCCTATGAGGTAAATATTTCTACGTATTAGTATTATTACCCTATTTTACATATAAGAAAATTGAAGAAAAGAAGTTAAAGAACTCACCCAATTTCACCCAAGTATTAAGTGGCAAAGCTCGGGTTTCAACCCAAGCAATCTGGATATAAAGTTGTGCTCCTAACTACTATGTATGCTGCTTCTTTAGTATTTAAATGTTTGTTTGACAAGAATAACAATTTATTAAAAATGCTTAGCACTGTGCTTCCTACAAGAAGCTAATAAATACTTGCTGAATAAATGGACAATGCAGCAGAAAATCAGAACTCTCAGAGAGGAGAAAGATCCACAAAAGAAAATATGGACATGAGCATCTTCCTCTAGACATGAAAGCCTAAGGCCTTCAAGAAAAAAGTAAAAGCACAAATACTAAATGTTTGTACTTTAACAAAGGCTTTCAAATTTGGAAGACAAGCCAACCAAGAAAATAGAGGTTTATAAAATAATTTTAAGTTTTAATGAAAGAAAAGGTGGGACAACTGTAGCAAAAGCTAGAAAGAAAAGGAACCTGGTTTTATTGACAAGGTTTTTATCTAAGACCTTTAAGAGCAGAGTAATGTGCACACCAACTACTTGCAAAAGAAAAAGGAACTGAGACAGAAATTACAGATAAGTTATTACAGAAATTTAGCAGAGAACAGAATGCAAAATGAGATTCCAGCTCCAGTAAAAAGCAAAAGAAAACAGATTTAAAAAAATGCCAATTATCTTTTAAACTGCACTTAACTATAAATTTCATTTCAGTATCTAAAATGTAAGCATTAAACTGAACTGAGATTTATATCTCAGTATGCCTATAATATGTAATCTATCACAATATTCCTATATTCTAGGACCAGGGAGAGGCCACATAAGAAAATGTCATTGTCTATCACTTACTGACTTTACCTAATAACCTAATGGCAATGAAGAATATTGATTTTTTTTCCCCAGTTCACTAACTGTATTGCTGATTGAGACACAAAATCTTAGAGGTTTCTCACCTAACCCAAGCATGTCTTCAACTTCTGTAAACTCCTATCCCTCATACTTCATTTATTCAGTTATCTAACTGGCTTTGCATTGCTGAAAACAAACTCTGAACTAAAATCTGTCTCCCAAATGACTGAATGAGAATTATGCGTACAAATATCAGCTAGGTGCAAACAAGAAGAGAGAAAAATTGCTTTGAGTTTATTAGGAATGACAAAATACTTAAAATCTGAGCTTTTTAAAATGTTAACAGTGATAACCTTACAGAAGGAAATACCTATATATACAAGTAAATAAATTTCAAAGTATTTAATGAGAACATGCTACAGGGGAAAATTTAACTTAAAAATATGACTACAGAAGAATGGTTTATAAAAATAAATGTGGAAAATAATGTAAGGGTGGTAATAATCAAATTTTTAAGTCTCTTACCTGTGTCTGAAATGTAAGCATGAAGTTGTATTAAATCATCAGAAGATACATTTGAAAGGTCATCTAAAGACTTGGGGAAGAGAGGGAATCAAGAAACAAGATTTTAATTTCACAGGAAAAAAGTGTCAAAGAATTCCACATCACATATGTATTACTCACATTTGCCCCATATAATCTTTTCATTATCTGTATACTCCCCCCCTCAACAATAATCCTCACTTTTATACCAACAGGAAAAAGAAAAGCCAAGATTAAGAATCTATAAAACAAAGTAATTTAGAAATACGGTACTCTTACTCAATCAGATTATTTCTTCCTTCATTGCCTGTCCATATGCTAAAATTTGCTACCTCTCAGTTATATTCAATACACAGCAAGAAAAAATGTGGACAAAAGTGGACATATTTTAATGTTTCAATTTTTTAAAATGTTGAGATATACTTCAGCCAACTCTATTAATTTAACTGCACTTTAGTTAACTTAAAAATAATTTTAGTTAATTTAGAGTGTTTATAAAATAAAAATAAAGGCATCTACATCACAGGATTATGTAATGATTAAAAGTGAAGACATGTAAAACATTTAGAAGACTGCCTAACCCAAAAAATGTTAACTATTATTATGATTACATGTTAAATGGACTGAATCCATAGCCCAAGATGGATTTTAAATAATTTTCAATATTAATTTCACAAACAAAAATTATTACTAATTGACTGAGAGCTTTTATAACTATGGCTTTTGAGTCTAAATTTAAAATTTTTGCTATATGTATGTGTGTGTATGTATATACACACACACAGATAGATAGATAGATAGATAGATAGATAGATAGATAGATAGATAGATAATCTACGCTATCTTCAAATTACAAACCAGCACAGGGAACATGAAACAACCAAGTTTTCACCCTGGCTGGTGTGCGCAGGGAACAGAGTGTTGGCCTGCACACCTAAGGGTCCCAGTTCAACTCCTGGTCAAAGGCACATATCTGGGTTGCAATTCCATTCTCAACCTGGTCCGCACATGTACAGAAGGCAACCAATACATGTGTCTCTCTCACATCGATTCTTCTCTCTCTCTGTTTTTCTCTCTTTCTCTTTCTCCCCTTCCCTCCCTTCCTCCCTCCCTCCCATTCTCTTTAAAACCATCCAAAGGTTTTGTTACATTGGAAACTTATTCTATATAATGGAAATGTTAGCTACATTTTCTTCCTTCTCTAGGAGCTACTCCTTTTTGTTATAAAGCTATAGAATATAACAAGTAAATGATAATGATAGTAAATGATTTAGGAAAACATTTTAAATGTTACAAAATATCTGACTGATTTGCTGTAATATTTTGTTGAAGGTTATACTTTGTATGGTAATAGAGCAGTTACTCAGTGAGGTTATTTTACAAATAAGTGTATAGTATAGAAGACAACGTAAGATAATGGACCTCTAAACCACTTAGCTTTGCAAAAAGTCTGAGGGAACGTTATGTAGGTGGAAGGAAAAACCAAGCAATCTCCTGGGACACCCTGCAAACTCCGGACTGAAACTTTAGAGAACACTAATATTTCTTCCTACTAGCATTTTATGAAATAAGTTATTCAATGGAAATACTATAAAAGAACTGAATTGTTCATTACTTCACAGCTCACCTTGTATAACATGAAACATCAATGACAGCTCATATGCTAAAAACCTGATAAGCATAGAATAGTTGCCTAATTCACTATAAAACTCTCTATAATTAAAAAAATTAACAACCACCTCAATTAGTTATAGTGTAGACTTTAAGAAATATCTAGAAGTTTTCAGGTATCCCAACTAGTTTTATATTTCTTTTCTAAATACAAAAGAAGAAAACTAACTACAATGTAAATTATTTATGTCACAAATTTACCACCTATCATTGTATTAAGCAAAGTAATTTAAAAATACTAAATGAAAATAATTTTCATTTTAAAATTCTAATTCACAGATGTCTTATACCTGAGTTTAACATTTTTTTAAAAGCACAACTTCTTATAACACTAATGGATGATTTGGGGCTTCTAAATGTATTATTCATTTTCATGTTAAAGCTCATATTATTTTCAAGCCACTTTAATAATTAAGTACCCATTATAGTACATACCAAATTTATGCTTCCTGTAGGAGACCCATTAAAGGATTCTGTGGGAAAGAAAATTCAACTTAATATACAGTAAAAAACTGTTGAAACGGTTGCTTTAAGGTTCAAACACCAAGAGTTAAAGTTAGCCAAGCCAAGACATAGCAGAAGAGAAAAAGAAAACTGTCATATACTACTCCCAAACACCTATTCCCCTAAGCCCCCTGGTTTTCCCAGCCAGGAATTTCAACTACAATCAATGATTCCAATGCAAGGGATTACTCAATAACTGATGTGTAAGAGAAGTACATTCACTTCAGCTCAAAACCAGTTGTAGAAAAGCTTTTTAAAAATATACTTTATGTTTTAAGTAAATATGAGGTTTGAAGAAGCTTGAAATGGCTTATAAATATTTCTGTTAGTTGCATAAAAAATGATAGCCTGGCTAAAAAAAGATCTATACGGAAGCTGAAAGTCAAGATGACTATTGGAAGAGTTCTTACACCACAGCATCAAAAACTACTCCCATAGGATATATTGTTACTATCATCACTTTAAATGATAGAATTATGATACAGGTTATCTCCCTTCATTCTGAGTAATATAACAAATACATTTCACAACATGAGAAATTTCTAAAGTCTATAAAATTAAAATATTTACAGCAATCCTCTTTGGAAGTAGAATTGCTAATGCACATTTCACAGGGGCTCTATAAGATTTTCCAACACACACTACACACAGACGTATCACACAGTAAGCCTGAGGTAAACTGAATTCTACTATTCAGCTCCCATAGAAGTAAAAACCTTTCTGGCTCTAGCCAGTGTGGCTCTGTGGTTAGAGTGTCAGCCTGTTCCCCAGAGGGTAATGAGTTCGATTCCTGGTCAAGGGTGCATACCTGGGTTGTAGGTGTGATACCCATCTCCAGAGTGTGTGGGAGGCAACCAATCGATGTGTCTCTCTCATATCAATGTTTCTCTCTCTTCCCCCCAAACCCTCTTTACTCTGATTTAAAAAAAAAAAATTGCTCTAACCAGTTTAGCTCAGTGGATAGAGCGTCAGCCTGCGGACTCAAGGGTCCCAGGGTCCATTCCGGTCAAGGGCATGTACCTTTTTGAGGGCACATTTCCAGTGGGGGGTATGCAAGAGGCAGCTGATCGATGTTTCTCTCTCATCGATGTTTCTAACTCTCTATACCCCTCCCTTTCTCTCTGTAAAAAATCAGTAAAATATATTTTTTAAAAATCAATGAAATTATCCTCATTCCTTGGGTGAAAATTAAAAAAAACAAAACAACTTCCTTAATTATGCAATCAAATTCAGTTAAATATTATTCTAATTAGATAAATAAGACAAGAAAGAGCAGCAGATTAAATACCCAAGATATCAGGTCAATAATTAAGACAAAAAGTATTAAAACTCAAATGCAAACATCTGTAAACAGATTTCTTAGATTACTTGAAAAGTAAAATCTCACTAATATAGGACCTCATATGGTCCTATTCATAAACCTATTCGTAAGTAAAGGATTATAATTAAAGTACTCTCTTAAACTATTACTTAGTCAAATCTTTCCCATTTACTTTTTATTTACATTATTTACTTGCTTAGAACATACTAGGAAGTTTATCAAACCCTAGATATTTAACCAAAGTTTAACAAGAACTTCTGAACTGGATCACAAGTGAAGTGGACACTGGGCCTAAGGATCTGGAACCTGTGCTCTAAGGGCTGCCTCTCCCACTATTAGTAAATAACTGATTATTTACTACCAAGAAAAATTGACATGTGTTTTAATTTATAATTTTCATACACATAATTCCATTTAAATCTCACAGTAAGTCAGAGGTAAGATATTTATTATGAGAAGACTATTAATCCAGACTCACAATTTTGAAAAACGAGGCTTAAAGAAATTGTTTAGCCAACATCACACAGGTAACAAGTAGCAGAACAGGAGTAAAATATAAATATTCTGAGTCTTACAATCTGCTTTTCTCACTATACCAAGCTGACAGTAACCTCATTTGAAAAACTGTAAGAATACAATAAATGATTGTTACAGCTTTTCTAGCTTGTACTGTATAGGATTTGGAAAAACAGTATAATTAAAGAAAAAAAAACTTTTTTTTTTAAATGAAGTTTTATAGTTTATGGTATACGCTAGAATCATTACTTGTAATTCTCATTTAATCTTCTTACTAATCCTACTGTTACATCTTAGTCATAAATATTATTTACCATAAAAGTACTTGCATGAAAAAACTCAAAAAAAAATTTATTTAAGAATTTAAGGCTTCTATAGTTACACATTTTAATCTATTGCCGTATTTTCAACTTTTTAATTTAATATTGTAACTAAACATTGTCACTCAATTATAGGTTTTTAAATATATTACAATTTACATTTGGACTTCAAGAAAATTTATCTTGTCTGAAAGGTTCTTTATTTGGTAAGCAAAATATATAGGAATACAGCCATAACCAGTTTGGCTCAGTGGATAGAGCATCAACCCGTGGACTGAAGGGTCCCAGGTTCGATTCTTCTCAAGAGCATGTAGCCCAGTTGCATGCTTGGTCACTGGTATTGGTTGGGGAGCATGCAGGAGGCAATCGATGTTTCCCTCTGTCTGTCGCTTCCCATCCCTTCCACTATCTCTAAAAGTCAATGGAAACATATCCTCGGATAAAGATTAACAAAGAAGAATATATAGAAATATACACATATAAATGTGCAATGTATGCCACATACCTCCATCACCATCATCTGATCCTCTGAAACTAGGATCTTTTAACATGTCCAGTTCAGCTAACATGCGCACATAAAGTGCATTCTGTCTGAAGGAAGGATAAAATCTTTCATCTCGTAGCATCAATTCATATACCTATTAAATAAATGAAGATATTCAATCATTAACAAAGAAAATGGTCTTGCTGTAATGAATCACAGACTCCATATTTACAAGATGTTGTCACAACTAATTATTTCTCTGGTCTGTTGGCACTGAAATTGCATTGAAAAGGGTCCCACTACAACATATGTCATAGGATAGACTATAAATAACTAGAGGCCCGATGCATGAAATTCGTGCAAGGGGCTCAACCCTCGCAGTCCCAGCTCCACCCGAAAGGTCATCCAGAAGGACATTTGGTCTAATTAGCATAGTACACTTTTATTATCATAGAAGATATTCTAGGAAGTGGTATTCTCTAAGAAACAAGTCCACCCTAAGACTCAAACACATTCAAATAAATTTGAGTGATGTTATTTATTTATATCACCAATTCATGAAATTCTAAGACTGTGTATCTGGCTCTGCAGTCAGACCAATATAAAACAGCCTAAAATAAGGATTTCCCTCACTTGTTAAATTAATAAATAAACTGGCAAAGTGGCCCACCTTATTTTGTAATTGAGAAGTACTATTATCATAACTCATTAGTTCCCTCTCTCTTTTTTTAAAATCCTCACCTGAGGACATGGTTAGAGAGAGAAAGGGCGAGACAGAAAGAGAAACATTGATGTGAGAAAGAAACATGGACTGATTGCCTTCAGTGTATACCCAACCAGGGATTGAACCTACAAGTCAGCTACATGCCCTGATCGGGATCAAACCAGAACTTAGGTATATGAGATGATGCTCCAATCAACTGAACCACTCCAACCAAGCAATTTTTTTACAAATTTCAGTAAGTTGTTTTTTTAAAAAATTATATGCATGTGGAAATATACATATTTTTCAAGAAAGATCTAATAATAAATGTTGTATATAATACCTTTCTTTGAATGTCATCAAAGATTTCAGGAGTTGGATCTTCATGATTCAAGGTATCTGCTAATTTTGCTACCAAATAATCATCAACAGTAACCCGTGGAGATGCCTAGCAAAGAGAAAAATTACAGTAATAATTATCTTTGGAATTTCTAAATACCAGTTAAACCTTGATGATATTATTGAAAGTAACTGCCAGAAAATGCTTGGTTTGTAAATGATAACCTGATGTTTAAGAAGGCTGATATAAGAGCTAGAATTTCCTTGTCACTGTGTAATATAGTAGCGTGGTAGACAAACATTTATTTACTCAATTGGCAAAATGGAAATATTACTACATAAAATTGTTACAAGGATTAAGAGAGATTTATGTGAATCTTACAAACACAAGGTCTGGCACATAGGAAATACTTTCATTACGAGTTGGTTCTGAACATTCAGTAGTCCTGCTGGGTACGTATTTACTACAACTGCCAAAATAATAAACCATTTGTTATTTACCACTTAAAAATAGAAATGACCCTTCGAATGTCCTTTAAAAGAGACTACCTTTATCCTAAATTTGGTTTTATAAAACTGCAGCGAAGTTCCATTGTGATATGAGAGGAAATTTATCTGAAAGGTTTGTCTGTTCCAACAACTTCCAAAATCTGATGTTCAATGTGAAAAATTACTTTACTGAAAGAAAAAAATCCTGAAATCTAGAATATGGTCATCTTTATAATGTCAACTTCGAAGTTTTAGTTCCAAAGGCTCTGGAGATCAAGTGATCAGGATGGTAACTCTTAGAAAACTAGCAAAAGAATTCATAGTTTAAATAATTTCTCCATGCTATCCAATAAAGTATCAAAGAAACAGAATGAATAAACTAAGAAAAGGGATAAAAGAAGAAAAAGTATACAGCAGGGTATAAATGTGTAGAAAAAGGGCTATACAACTTATAATGCTCCCTTATTAATTCAACATTATTGTTAGTAAATCCAAGCAGGTTTTATAGTGGTTTTAATTTTTGGGGGGCAGAGTGGGGGGGAGAAGAGTACTTATCTGTTGTTGCGTATAGGAGGGTGTGGTGTAGTGTGTGTGTATATGTCTTCCCCTGAAACAGGAATAGGAGAACTAAACAACTCCAAGTATGTGACAAAGATTAGAGAGGAACATGATGTTAGTTGGTTCTGTCCTTTCATTTATCCTCTAAGCTCTCTAAACTCTGTTTCTAGAAAATAATACAAGGCAAATTTAAAAATAACATTTTATGTTTACTTAATTTTTCCTGGTACACAGAACTGGATTAAGGCTCCGGTATAGGGTGACCATCACTTCTGGAGAGCTATCATAGGTCACAACTTCCCAGACTGCCCCACTCAGAAAAGCAATGTATAAGAAATAAGTGTACACATTTGTTATTGCCTTAATAATACAAAAGTGATTGTTTTCCAAAATTATCTATTAATCTGTATTCTTTACTTTTCTATTACACAAATGTGGTTAAACAAAATAACAGGACTAATAAACAATGGCATTTAGTAATTAACAGGACTAATAAGTACTATTTATATAATAAAGTATATATGTTTCTGTCCTCTGATACAGCAATTAATTTTAACTTTTTAAGTATTAGATATTTAAATATTATAGACAACATTACTGTATATTCTTAATATACATAAAAATGACTTAAAATGAGATTATACATATAATAGGATATTGTCTATATTTAACTTAAAAAATTACTTTTTATTCCATGAATCCATAGGGTATTTTTACTTTGTGTGTTTCTCTTTTTAGTAAAACTTCTCTGATCTCCCTGCAGCCCTTAGAAAATCCTTTTCTTTTACATAGTGGTAAAACAGCACAATCAAATATAAAATTCACTTTGAGTTTCAGCTCTACTCTTAAGCCTACATCTCACTGATTTCTCTTCCCAATTTAACAATTCTATCCTATTGTTCTATCAATTAATGAGAGTGGGTACTGAAATCTTAAACTATTATTGCTAAATTATCTACTTCTCTCTTCAATTTTGTCAGGTTGTCTTTTTTTCCCATGAATGTGGCGGCCTTTTATGTTTCTGACCCTGATCAATTAGCTCTTTTATTATAAAACTAGTGACCCAGTGCACAGATTTGTGCACATTGAAAGGAAATTAATTAAAAGGTGGTTGGTGGGAAGGGACTGGGGGAGATGGGCCGGACATACCTTGGAGCCGCCCTCCCTCGGTCCCTTCCCAGCAGGCGACATCTGGGGTGATCTGTGGCTCAAAGGACATCTGTGGCATGAGGTTCCCTCCAGCAGGTAGGGTCCCTCGGCCTAGCCTGTAAGGACTGGGCCGAAACCGGCTCTCCAACAATCCCCAGAAGGGTCCCAGAGTGCGAGAGGGCATTCTGCAAAGTTGCTGTCGTACAGTGTGGAATGCAAATGCAAGTGTGCAGTAAACCAGATTCGGGGCCAACGGTGCCCCAGCAACAACATAACCCATGGACAAAGACAGAACTGCACGACCCTGCAAAGAATCGGGCTCCCTCCTCTCTGGTTTTGAGGGTGCGTCATCTAAGAACCACAGCTGCCAAGTCACTGTAACTCGGCAGCTCCTATGTTGAGCATCTGCCCCCTGGTGGTCAGTACTTGTCATATACACACACACACACAGAGAGAGAGAGAGAGAGAGAGAGAGAGAGATACTGAGACTAGAGACCCTGGGGTCCTTCGGCCTTGCCTGTGGAATGGGACCAAAACAGGCTCTCCAACATCCCCCTAGGAGTTCTGAATTGCTAGAGGGGGCAGGCCAGGCCAAGGGACCCCAACAGTGCACGGGGCCAAGAAGGAACTACGGGAGGGCTCCGGGGCATGTCTGGTCTGTCTTACCTAGTCCCAATCGGCTGGATCTCAGCAGCAAGCTAACCTACCAGTCAAGCATATGCCCCCTGGTGGTTAGTGGGCATCATAGAGACTGGTCGAACAAACAGTCGGACACTTAACATATTAGGTTTTTATTATATAGGATGTTCCTCTTTTCTCATTAACAATTTTCATCTTAAAAATCTATTGTTTACACTAAAATCTATTAGCATAGACATTCCTGCTCTGTTTCGATTAGTTTGCATAATTTACCTTTTTCATTCTTTACTTTCAACTATTGTGTCTTTGAATCTAAAGTGTGTGCGACTTTATCATTTAGTATCTTCATGACCTTGGCCAAGTTAATTCAATTGCCTAAACATTAGTTTCTCCCCTTCAAAATGAAGATAATATACAAAATAAGACTGCAATCAGGATTAAATGAGACAATATTTGTGAAAAAGTTGTGCCTAGCATAGGTAATGGATATTTATAAGCACTATAAAAATTATTATTAATCACACTGCCAAAGAAGGTAAGAACATATTAACCAAAATATATCCTCACCTTTTCTGATAAATACTGTTCATAAATTCCAACAGCAGCTGCTCTTAAAAGACCTTTGGTTTGGTTGGTTTGATGTTTTCCATCTTTCTGACGGCTTAATAAAACTTCTAGTTGTTGTTGGGCTGTAACCCGGTACCCTTCCACTGTCATCCAGAAGAAGAGATGTGCTTGACCTCCAGTTTGCTGCATGTAATCTACCAAATAAAATTCATACATAGATATTAGTGTCACACATTTCTGGGTGCATGTAGCTGTATGATAAGAAAAATTAAAGTTTCAAATATTTAAAATTTGACATTTTAAAATGTATGAAAAGTATTTGAAGTGAAAATATAGTTATATCATGAATTAGTTAAGCTAAAAAAGACCAGTTATGTATGAAACATAAATAAAAGCACATTTTTAAAAAAACCTATTTTTCATAATAAAATCTTTAGGGGATAAAATTGCTACACAAATTTGCCTCAGAATAAGTCATTTTGCTAGCATTTGCTTAGCCTCTCCTGCCTCCTCGGCAGTGCTAAGGATGTCCGACTAGAGCTTAGGCCTGCTCCCCACTGGCAAGTGGACATCTCCTGAGGGCTCCTAGGCTGCCAGAGGGATGTCTGACTGCCAGCTTAGGCCCAATGGCCCAGGGAGGGGGCCTAAGCCAGCAGGTGAACATCCCCTGAGGGGTTCCAAACTGCGAGAGGGCACAGGCCGGGCTGAGGGACAACCCCCTCCCCCGAGTGCACAAATTTTTGTGCACTGGGCCTCTAGTATTTACATAAATAGTAAAAGTAAAAAATCAAACTTTTCAACAAGTCATGTATGTATATTTTTTATCATGAAAATTAAGAATCAGAAAGTTGTGGTAAAAATGTTCTCCAAAAAAAGGAATCACAATGTAATTGTAATAAAATTCCCTCCCCATTCACACACAAAAGTGATACAAACAAGTTATATATGCCACATACTCCTCATAAAATACTCTTCCTCAGATAATTTAAATTCACAGTAGACTCTCCCAAGGTTTACTTTAAAAGCAGTTGAGCAAATGCACATCAGAGTTATAATAAGCATTTGTTTCTTCAAAATAAAATAAATCTCTACCTCTGTTTTCCAGTAGAAAAAACGAACATTTCAGAGAATAAGAGGAAGAGGTTAGACAGATCTGGTGTACTTAAAATTTAATAATAGTTACAAATTATTAAAAATTTCAAGGATTATATTATTTTCATAAAATGGCTTTACCTACCCATAAAAAATTGTAGTGCAACATTGTCTACAAGGATGCTGGCCAGAGGGACTGTGCAAAGTTTCCCAAAGTTTGCTGCCAGTTTCACAGTATTTATTTCCTACAGATAAAAGTGAATGTAGTTTAATATTTCATCTATTCACTCATTAGGTTAAAGATCTTTATATAGGTGTAAAACATCAAATTACAAATTAAAATGGAATAAAAATAAAGATTTTCCCTTCTCATACATGTGAGTTCCCAATAAAATAGTCTCGGCTCAGTGAATGTTATTTTCAGAGTTGCTTAGTAAATATATATTAAATATGGAAAGCATTCATTTCTTCCAATACAAAATAATTCTAAATTATTGTGTTTTCAAAGTCTTTCCCTCTCTCTACATACTCCAAATGAAAATGGATATTTTAGAGACTCACGGGGATGCTTAGGATGTTTAATATGTCCATAAGAAGCAAATCCCAACATTTTTAAGTATAGATTGAAGTCTATCTATTGGGAAAACAGAAAATATTCCCAAAAGAATAATTTTGCTCTCAAGAGAGTAAAATTTCTATAAAGTATTTTATTGAAATATAAATATAGAAAATGTATTTCTTCTCAGACTATGTAAGCAATAAATTATGTATGCTTTCCGGAGTTATAAAAACATGATAACTACCTACATATAAAACAAGTGAAGAAAACAAAAGGGTTCAAAATCTACATATCAAGCACTATGCTAGGTACATTACAAACATTACTTCATTTAATTTCCACAACAATTCTATTGGATTAAGTACCACCAAAGCCATCCTATATAATCCTTATAATAAAAGTCTAATATGCAAATTGACCCTTCAAACGGGAGTTCGACTGGAAATTCAACCAGGGGATGGTGACGGCCAGCCAACTGCCCGTGGCCCCTCCCCTTGGCTGGCTGCATCCCCTTGTGCACGAATTCATGCACCAAGCCTCTAGTTTAACATATAAGGAAGCTTACCTATGACCATAAAGCTAGTAAGAATGAATTTGTTTTTAAAGCCTGCTGTCCTTTCTTCTAAAACCCACACTATTTCTGTGAACTGTTTTAACCAGCTTCTCTGTACATATCCCCAAATCTGTATCTCACAACACTCAACTTTAAAAGATAGGCATGTTCTCAACTTATTAAATAGGCTCTATTATTCAGGGACAGATACTAAATTAGGCATAGGTGATACATAAAGGAGAAGGAAGATAATTTGAAGGAGGAAAATAACTTCTTGTGTAATTAGTATCCCTTCATATAAGTACTGAAAATAAGAGTAACTGACTTAAAATATCTGGCATAAAACAACCCAGTGCTAGCACATGATTTCTCTCCTATATTTCTCCTGCCCAGCAGCAGCTCCACAAAGAATGGGATGGGGAAGAGGTTCACTGTAACTTTATTTGTAATAAAAAGGTATTATAAAAGATCTTCTAAGATTTCAAGATGAGTAGCATGGTTAAAAATACATCTCTGTGGAGATTCTGAGGTTCCTTCCAAAGGAAAATGCATGACCAGAGTTATTAAAGAGATAAAGTTTGATATTCAAAACAGAACTGACAGGTTTCCAAACAAGACATTGAGATTTTTAAAAGATTCAATATCAAAAAGCATCTGGGCAAGAAGACATTAAGTAATGATGATGAAAGACCACTAAGTCTAAGATCTAGATAGTGCAACTACTTAAAAGAAACAATAAGCACTAGTGAAACCATATCATTTTTCTATTCCGAATTTGCATGGGTATATTAAACTAATTTTACTACAGATAAAACAAAGGCAGGCATACACACAAGTGCACACACATGAGTATATGAAATGTGGACCTCAAGTACTGTGAGCTAAAATTAATCTGGCAAACTAAAGTTACTTAAAAATGTCTTGTGTTCCTTAAGAAAAATTGCAAAATTACATGATCAGAGTCACAAATTTCTAAAATAGAAAACCAGGAACTGGTTATACTAAATGTGATTATACTAAAAACTAAACTTAAATAAAAATGTTTTTTCTTGTCTTACAGCCCCAAATCTCTGCTCTATTTTAGAGTAAAACTCTTCCAAACAGCTAAGAATAATCACTGTTTTTAGTTCATCTCTTCCCATTTCCTCCTGGACTAACTCCCCTCAGTAAGGTTTCTCTCCACTATTCCACCAAAATTGTTTATCACCACATCACCAATAATCCCCTTGGTGGCATATCCAATGGGCAATTCTAAGTTTCATCTTACTCAACTTATTAGTAGCCTTTGACATACCTGATCTCTCACTTCTTTCTACACCTGGCTTCTAGGGTATCACACTCTTAGGTTTTCCTTCAATCTCACCAGCCACTTACTCTGTATCTTTGATTTTCTACTTTGTCTTAAACACTAGTAACTGAAGTACCTCAGGACTGAGTTCTTGGTATCTTCTTACACTCAGTCTTTTAGGTAACCTCATCCAGTTTCTTAACTTTAAGTAAACATCTGATAACCTTTAGAATTCTCAAAGATAATTCCACCACTACACTTTCCCTTGAACTTGAGTTTACTAATTAGCATGTCTACTTGAATACTGAACCGGGAACTCAAACTAAAACATCCAAAGTTAGATTCACTCCTCCAAATCTCCTCCTCCCTCAGTTTTATCCATTTTAGTAAAAAGTGACACTATTCATACAGTTGCTCAAATCAACCAAGTCCCTTTTTAGTTTATCACCCCATATCTAATCCATTAGCAAATCCTATTAGTCCTATATCCAGTCTCTACTTCTGACAACCTCTACAGACATCTATTACTGGACTGCAATAGCCTTGTAAATGATCTCTTAGTTTCCATTTTTGTCCCCAGAACCTTGCAATTTATTCATCACAAAAAATCAAAGTAAACATTTTAATTCACAAATCAGATTACATCACTCACCAAGAAAAATTTCCAATGGATTCACATTAACAATTAGAATCTTTAAAAAAATCCTACTATGGCAGGTAAAACCATATATAATCTAACCCAATTTCATTCCTCTCCAATTTCATTCCTATTAACAATTCCTCTCATTCATTCCATAGCAGCCACATTGACCTCCACAAACTCACCAACCATTTTCCTATCTCTGGACCTTCACTTTTGCTTTCACTTGCCTATAAGACTCTTTAAAAAATAATCTAAAAAAAAAAAAGTCATAGGATTCTTTCATGTTATGTCTTCCTATGCTTAAATGTCACCAGATCTCTCAGCATCTATAGAAAATACTGTTGTTCATTCTCTATCCCTCTATTTTGCTTTACTTTTTTTTTCTTTACTTTATTTTCTACTTCCTTTTTTACATTTTATATCAATTTATTTATTGGCTTACTTTCTGATTGCAACTAAAATGTGAGCTCCATGAAAGGAGATATTTTGTCTATTAGGTCAATCTACCATTGTGTCCCATGCATAAAATTCAGTAACTAGATTTTTTAATAAATAAAAGTAGACAGATGAATAAATTAAGGAATAAAAAAATCTTTAATTACTTTAGCATTTTTTAGGCAGTATTTCAATCTCTTCAGTTTGATTTCACAAATATTTACACTACATTATATCAGAGAAGCTTTTTTCTAAAAGTTCTTTTGTAGCATAGTGCACTGATGAATGTACTTTTCGTTATTTGTTAGACATTTTAAAAATTTACTTTTATATTAGACATACATTAGTTTCAGATGTATAATTATAGTGACTAGACATTGATATACCTTATGATGTGATCACCACAATCCAGCTATAGGGCCTGACCAGGAATCGAACCAAGACCTCCTGATTCATACATAGGTCAATGCTTAACTACTGAGCCAGGCTGTCCGGGCCGCAGTTTGTACTTCTCAATTCCCTTCACCATTTTTACCTATGCCCATATCCTGTTAAACATTTTAATAAATAAAGAGTATTTATAACTAAATGTTAACTCAAAAGTACCTTACTTACTTTGCCTGACTGCAACCGTTGTATTCTTGAGTCACATACTTTCTTCACAAATAATAAGCTGTTTATTTGATTTTTAATAGTGTTGATATCTAAAAACAAACAAATTGATTATGAACTAGAAAGTGGTAGTTATATGTGAAATACTTTAAACATGCACGTACTGTCATCCTATACAATAACAGGCTAATATGCAAATAGACCAAACTGTGGAACAACCAACCAACCAGTTACTAGGATGTGCGCTGACCACCAGGGGGCGTGTGTGGAACATGGTGGGCATTGGTGCAGCGGTATGGTGGAACAGGTGAGCAGAGGCGCCAGACCAAGGTGGGGCGCCGGTTGCTGTCATTTGGGGCGAGCCTTTGGTGGTTACTGAAAATTCTTTGCTCCAATGAAACACAGTCCTGCCCGGCACTCACAGTCCTGCCCGGCACTCACACCTGCTGCCAGAGCTGGACCCACTTGCACCGGCTGCTGGCCCCAATAGCTTTGTGCTGTCAGCAGGTGCAAGCAGGGCCAGAGCCGTTAGCGTGTGGGAGCAGCAGGAGCAGGGCAAAGCAGGAGGGGCCAGGTGGGGGTCCATAGGATGGGCCAAGACCCGCACCTTTGCCCATTCCAGCTTCATGGCTACAGTACCTTTCAAAGTGCACAAACTGGGCTCCTAGTCTATACTAATAAAAGGGTAGTATGCTAATTAGACCAAGAGATAGGACATCTTAGTACTGACTTCCTTCTGGACAAAGCCAGGTTGCGGGGGGGGGGGGGGGGGGGGGGGGGGGGGGGGGGCCTGAGACGGGGCGGGTTGCAGCGATCAGGCCAGCAGGAATCAACTGGGGGCCATGAGGCTGGCCAGGGAGGGCAGCTGGGAGCCATGAGGCTGGCCAGGGAGGGCAGTTGGGGGCCATGAGCCTGGCCAGGGAGGGCAGATGGGGGCCATGAGGCCAGCTGGGGAGGGCAGCTGGAGGCCATGAGGCCGGCCGGGGAGGGCAGTTGGGAGCCATGAGGCCAGGAGGGCAGTTGGGGGCATCAGGCTGGCAGGGATGTAGATAGGTGGCAATCAAGCTGGTAGGCAGATAAGCGGTTAGGAGCCAGCGGTCCCTGATTGTGAGACGGATGTCCCAGATTGGAGAGGGTGCAGGACGGGCTAAGAGACCTCTCCCATGCATGAATTTTGTGTACCAGATCTGTAGTTTAACATAAAAGCCAATGTATGGAACAATTGTATTTAACTAGAGGCCCGTTGCACCTAATTCGTGCATGGGGGAGGAAGCTATCCCTCAGTCCAGACTGCACCCTCTCCAATCCAGGACCCCTCAGAGGATAACTGGCAGTCGGCCATCCCTCTTGCAATCGGGACCACTGGCTCCTAACCGCTCACCTGCCTGCCTGCCTGCCTGCCTGATCTCCATAACTACCTCTGCCTCAGCCTCAGCCCCACCACCATGGCTTTGTCCGGAAAGACATTTGGAAGATGTCTGGTCTAACTAGCATATTACCCTTTTATTAGTATAAGTAATGAAATAACCTAAAATTATATAATGAAATCATTTAGTTAATATTAAACCTTACCAATTCTCTTTACTTTAGAGATAACTGCAATAATAGTCTCACATTCAAAATTATAATATCTTATTCTTTGTTTTTTGTTTTTGTGATTTTTATTAATCCTCACCAGAGGATATTTTTTCCATTGATTTCTAGAAAGATGGGAGGGAAGAGGGAAGTGAGAGAGACACATCCATTGGTTGCATCCCACCAACTATCCTACCAGGGCTGGGGAGCCTGCAACTGAGGTATGTGCTCTTTCCTGTAACTCTTGGGCCTGCAGGCTGACACTCTAACCACTGAGCAAATGGCCACAGCTATAATGTATTCTTAATACATGTTATAACTCAATAAGCTAGATTTCAATTTAGTTAAGGCAAAAAAAGTAACAGCATAAAATGACATTTTGGTAAATTCCAGTTTTGTTTGAAGATATAGTAAACAATAAAGAAGCAAAGCATTCTTTCACTTAAATTACTTACCATCACCAGCTGTATCTAGAGACCGAAGATACTGTAACTCTTCTATTGCCTTATCTCTGACTGCTTCTAGCTCTCCAATATTGTCACTCAATTTAATAATGTTCATAAAGGCCTCATAGTTGCAATTAGACTCACGGATCTAAAAAATAAAGTTTAAAAAACAGATGGGAGGGGGACTCACTTATTTTTTAAAAAAATACATTTTACTGATTTTTTACAGAGGGGAAGGGAGAGGGATAGAGAGTTAGAAACATCAATGAGAGAGAAACATCGATCAGCTGCCTCCTGCATACACCCTACTGGGGATGTGCCCGCAACCAAGGTACATGCCCTTGACCAGAATCGTATCTGGGACCCTTCAGTCTACAGGCTGATGCTCTATCCACTGAGCCACACTGATTAGGGCAGGGACTCACTTATTAAGAGAAAACAGAATCTTGAGTGACTACCATATGACAGGCACAACTTGCCATAATCCTAATGCTTATAACAAAACAAAATGAAAATCTCTGTACTCAGAGTACTTAAATTCTCATGGGTCACAAACTAAACTACGTAAATAAAATATACAGTAGGCTAGAAAGTAGAAAAGCATGCTCAGAATGTTTGATGGATGATAACAAGGAAGCCATGATGGTTGAGCTATATCAAACAAAGGTAGAAGAATAGACAACAAGATCAGTGGTGATGAAGAGCAAACCAGTAGGTTACAATAAATGTTTTGACTTTCATTCTATGTGGAATGAAAGTTACTAGATGATTTTAAACAGAAGAGTGGGATTCTCCGACCTAAATTTAACAGAATCACTATGATTACATGAACACTATTATTTTGTCCTTTTCTCTAGTCACTTGTTGTTTAAGAATAGAAATAGAGTAAATGGATGGTTAAGTTGAATTTAACCAGAGTGTCATTTCACCAAGCAAGTACAATGAGAGAGAGAGAAACGGTATGTGAAGATGTGAAGGAACTAATCATTATGACTGCCCATTAAATTTAAACCAAGAAAAGGGAGCTATGCAAAGGTAGTAGACTTAGGATATACCATCATCATTTTTCATGGCCGCATAGTATTCTATCGTATTAATATGCATAATTTATTAAACTAATCCTCTATGTGAGACATTTAAATTGCTTTCAGTTTTTTTAGTATTATATGCAATGTTTCCATTAGTGGCCTTAATTATTGTTGCAAATCTGCTTATCATCATTTTAGAATACATTTCAGGAGAATTCCTAACCAAGGGATATTCATTTAAAAAAAAATTAATGATGTAGACTTCCATATTTTAAAACTCTTGGTAGAGAGCCTAATAGGGACCTATAAAAGTTAACAAAAGAAAATAATAATCAGGTTCTGCAGCCTCTATGAAAGGGTCTAACTTTAAAAAATACTGGTCATCCATCTATACACCTGGGCAGTAAAAGATCCTTTTTAAATTTAAATAAGTAATAACAACACCAAACTTGTCAAGATTATCTTATCTCTTAAAAAGAATTTGACTAACACATAGAGCAAACAGAAATATTGAAAATATAAAGATTATCTCTAGATACATTTTTACTTAATAAACTACAGGCCCGATGCACAAAAATTTATGCACTCTGATTGGCTGGTGGGTATGGCTTGGGGTGTAGCAGAGGTGTGGTCAATTTGCATGTTTCTCTTTTATTAGATTAGATTGTTGCTTAATCATCCTAATCTCCAATTACTATTTCTACATTTTAAAAAAGTTTTAAGGAGTTGTAATTTAGAAAGTACATACCATCCATATGATATATTGATTAATATAATCAGGATCACTGAGTTGGTTTATTAATGGAAGAAGAATTCCTTGTGCAAGGATTTCCTGGAAAAAATTTAAAAAACACAAGTAAATTTAATCTAATACATTGTCCAATCAGTAGCATAATATAAATTCCCTAACATAACCTGTTACTTAAGTATAATACACGTAAAACTACAACGTGATAACCACCATAAGCTTATAAACAGATGAGCTAGTTTACCACAGTTCAAATAAACTGAGATGCAGCTACCTAGATCTACATGGATACATGTCTACCATGACACCTAGAGTTCAATGGAGAAAAGCAAAAAGATAGCTTTAGTATGTAAGCATTTCTGTTAATTTTTAAATGGCAAAACATTGCAGTGTAAGTATTTATGGATTCCTGTATCTATATTTAAAGAAAAATAACAAAGAAGAAAAGGAAAAGATACACACCAATTTTAGAATAGTGATTATCTTCAAGGGAGGAACAGAGCAACTATAGCAAAATATTAATACTGGTTGAGTAGTTGGTACATAAATGTCTATTATTTTATTCACTATACTAATGGAATGTGGGTTTGTATATTGTTTCTAAATTTCTTGTTTTATTTTAATTTATAATATGGTAAATATTGATAGATAAAAGCCACATAAAAAAAAAAAAAAAGCTCTTTGAGGTCTTCAATCAATTTTAAGAGTGTCATAGGGACCCTAGACCAAAAAATACTACTCCAAGTTTCTTTACAGCCATTTATTTGGTATGAGTTTAAGCTTACCCTGACAAAGTATCGCATGGTCTTGTTCTGGAAATCTCCAGGAGGTAGCAATAAGTATAATAAGACCTCACACAAATCCCTTAGGAATCCTAGGAAAAAAAGGTAGCTATAATAACATTAGAAAATATGAAATCCCCATCTACTCTTGATATTAAACACATAAAGGCAGAATTAATAACCAGTTCTCTGATTATACTGTCTTATTATTTTAGTAATTAGTACATATCAGTATTCATTAAAAGCTTCTTCATTCTGCCCTAGCTGGTTTGGCTCAGTGGACAGAGTGTCGGCCTGCAGACTAAAGGGTGCCAGCTTTGATTCCAGTTAAGGGCATGCCTAGGCTGCAGGCTCGATCCCCAGTAGGGGGAATGCAGGAGGCAGCTGATCAATGATTCTCATCATTGACTAGAGGCACGGTACATGAAATTCATGCATTGGTGGGGGGGTGGGGGGGGCGAGCAGAAGAAGGTGTGTGTCCCTCAGCCCAGCCTTCACCCTGTCCAACCTGGGACCCCTCCTGGGATGTCCGACTGCCCGTTTAAGCCCAATCCCACCTAAACGGGCAGTTGGACTTCCCTCTCAGAATCCATGACTGCTGGCTCACAACCACTCTCCTGCCTACCTACCTGATTGCCCCAACCGCTTCTTCCTGCCAACCTGATCACCCCCTAACCACTCCCCTGCCAGCCTGATCGATGCCTAACTGCTCCCCTGCCAGCTTGATTGCCCCTAACGGCCCTCCCCTGTTGGCTTGGTCCCCCTCAACTGTCCTCGCCTACAGGCCTGGTCCCCCCCAACTGCCCTCCCCTGCTGGCCTGATCACCCCCAAATGTCCTCCCCTGCAGGCCTCATCACCCCCAACTGCCCTCCCCTGCTGGCCTGGTCCCCCCCAACTGCCCTCCCCTGCAGACCTGATCCCCCACAACTGTCCTCCCCTGTAGGCCTGATCACTCCCAACTGGCCTCTCTTTCAGGACTGGTCCCTCCCAACTGCCCTCCTCTGTTGGCCATCCTGTGCAGATGGCGGCCATCTTGTGTCTACATGGGGGCCACCATCCTTGACCACATGGGAGCATTGGGAGTGACAGTCAATTTGCATATTACTCTTTTATTAGATAAATGTTTCTATCTTTCCCTCTTCCCTTCCTCTCTGAAATGAATAAAAATATATTAAAAAAACAAATAGCCCTAACTGGTGTGGCTCAGAGGATAGAGCGTCATCCTGAGGACTCAGGGGTCCCAGGTTTGATTCTGGTCAAGGGCATGTACCTTGGCTGCAGGCACATCCCCAGTAGGGGGTGTGCAGGAGGCAGCTGATCGACGTTTCTCTCTCATTGATGTTTCTAACTCTCTATCCCTCTCCCTTACTCTTTGTAAACAATCAATAAAATATATTTTAAAAAAAACAAAAAAACTTCATTCTTCTCCAAATACTAATTACCCAATAATCAAAACGGTATTTTGAAGTGTGCTCAGTTACACCCCACTCTTTGAATCACTGAAAAATTTCAATTACAAAACTGCTCCCAAAACAACTTTTGTTGTACCCTGAATTCTGTACTCTACCACACTAATTATGTTTGCATATTTAAAAACTATTTGCACAGTTAAAAATTACCTATAATTATTCTTTCCAAAAAGAACTTCCACTATTTTGGCAGAAAAAAGAATATGCTCTTCTAATTTACATATATGAGGGTTCAGTTTACATAAAAGTACTGCACATCATTATATCTATTTCTTACATTTAATTATATATATATCAGTACTAATACAATGGCGATTGAAAACTGGATTAAACAATATATACATAAAAAGAAAAAGAAAAAAGAAGAAAGCAAAGAAATAAAAATGTTAAGCATCCTGTCTAATAAAAGAGTAATATGCAAATTAGGCACCACTCCATGACAAAGATGGGTGTTCCCATGGCCACAAGATGGCGACGCCCATAGCCACATCCTGTCTACTAAGAGTAATATGCAAATTAGGCATCACTCTGTGACAAAGATGGGCGCCTCCATGGACACAAGATGGTGGGGCCCATAGCCACAAGATGGCCACCCCCATAGCGACAGGATGGCGGTGCCCAGTCTAGCTCAGCCCTGCCACGGAAGTGGTCAGGCCTGTTAGCCAGGCAGGTGGTGGGGGAGGCAGGGAGTCCAAGAGACGGAACAGGCGATCAGAAGGGGCTGGGGGCCTCCTACCCAGGCCAGAGGCCTTCACCAGAGGCCTCAGGCATGGGCAAGGGCAGAGCCAGTGATTGGAGGGGTATGAGGGTGCCCTACCCAGGTATAAGGCCTGGGCCAGAGGCCTCAGGCCTGGGCAGGGGCAAGACCGGAGATTGCAGGGGCCTGGGCTCCCCAGAGCCAGTGATCAGAGGGGCAGGGGCAGAGCCTACGATTGCAGGGGTCTGGGCACCGGTGGAGCTGGCAAAGCAGGGATCTGGGGGTCCCCTGCCCAGGCCTGCAGCCTTGGCCAGAGGCTGCCAGTGGGGCAAAGGCACAGCCGGTGATGGCAGGGAGCAGAATCAGAGCAGTAGAGGCCTGGTCTCTGTGAAGCCGGCGATTGGAGGGGCTTGGGGGTCTTTTGCCCAGGCCTGCAGCCTCAGGCAAAGATTACTGGCCTGGGCAGGGGTGGAGCTGGGATTGGAGGGGCAGGGGTGGAGCTGGTGATCAGAGTGAACTACACAGGAAACACCTTTTCTTATCACTCATTGACTAAGCTCCCTGTATGCCACTGGTAATATTCTTAGTAACTTGGGTAATAAGAATCCCTAAAGGTGATCTAGGGTTTTTCCACCTCACTCCTGGAGAAAAAAATGAAGGTCCACTACTGGAGGGCTAAGAAATGTCATAACCTGCTCTAGCCGGTTTGGCTCAGTGCATAATGCCTCAGCCTGCTGACTGCAGGGTCTGGGTTCAATTGTGATCAAGGGCATATCCCTAGGTTGCAGGCTCCTCCCTGGCCGGGGTATATGCAGGGTATATGCAGGAGGCAATCAATCAAAGTATTCCTCTCACTTTGATGTTTCTATTTTTCCCTTCCCTTCCACATTCTCTAAAAATCAATGGAAACATATCCTCAGGTGAGGATAAAAAAAAAAAAAGGAAAGAAAGAAATGTCATATCCTATGAAAGACACATCTTGAAAATGCCTAAAGAAAGTTGTCATTTTTTCATGGTGAAGGGATTGGAGTCCATGTTGATGAAAACACCTTGGTGACTGTGGTGATTGGCAATGGCTGCAGCTGCGGGGTGACGGGGTTGGTGGCTTCCCCTGATTAGTTTGTTCGCCTCCCTCAAAGGGAGGCCAGACTGAGGCTTAGGCCCGCTCCCTAAGGGGATCAGGGAGTGGGCCTAAGCCGTCAGTAGGACACCCCCTGAAGGCTCCCAGTATGTGAGAGGGGGCAGACTGGGCTGAGGAACACCCCCCCCCCCAGTGCACGAATTTTGTGCATTGGGCTCCTAGTTATAAAAATAAAACAATCTCCACAACTAGAAATGCTTTTCTGTAGTTGTTACATACTGGCACTTGACAGGAATATATTATACATCTGATACTATTTAAAAAAAAATGTGCCAAGGAGAAAAGACTCTTAGTCATTGCAAATCTAGGGAAAAACACAACATCCTCAACTAAAGCTTATTTAACCTCCCAAAAAGAAGATAAGTTTGTTCTACTCTAAAAATTGTATTTAAAATTATTATAAGCATTATCTTAGAAAAAATATTTTAGGGTACCAGATATATTCTTGAATTAGAAATAATAAATTCAAGGTAAAGATAAAATTACTATTGATCAAAAAAGTAAATTTCACATATGAAATGTTTATGCTTGTTATATTTTCCAAGAAGACAAGAGGAGTAGTCTTTAATTACCATCTTTAACTTTTAAAGGTAACCTTCAAAACAGAAAAAAAACTGGAAATTACTTTTAGGAATTAAAAAATAAAATAAAGTGAATAGTAACAGTATCTTCACAATGCTTCCTGTCCTAAAATAATAATTTCACCCTTGTATTTGTTCACTGGTCCTACTAACTCATCTCTGATCAACTTAAATAGTTACTGTTCTCAAAAATGTGAAATTGAAAACAAAACCTTCTTCATCTTTGGGAGAAGTGCACACTAAGTCACGGCAAACGTCCTTCTCCATTTCAACTTCAACTTCAAAGAAGGTATCAACAAGATCTTCTGCTGTACCTGCAGAAAGAAAAGAATAATTCAAGCTATACTGAGGGATATAAACAAAACAGATTTTAAAATCATAATTTTCAGGAATAATGATATTACCTGTTACTTGATCATCTTTTTCTGTTATCTTCTGTTGAGCCTTTCTAAATACTCGTAGGTGTGTGCCAAAATCATCTACAATGCGTGTTGTAAAATAAGGTTGCCAGTCTATTTCTTTTGACCTTATAAAAAACATATTACATAGAAGCATTATGTAAATACTTTTTAATCAAGAAACATCAATTCATTTTAATGACTACTAAAAGACATCATTATCAGAGACTGAATTTATTTATATTGAGGTTTTGTTCATTTAATTACTATTGCATCTTAACACTATCTTTCATTCATAAGACCCAAGGTGTATCATATCTATCTAAGACTTTAAGAATAGTAAGTATTTTATGTGCCAAAGCTTAAAGATTATAAGTAGAAAAAAATATTTATTCCAGTTAAATTTGAAGTGAATCTAACAGATATATCATGCAAATTCTCACCCCAGACCTAAGAATACATTAGAAAATCAGAACTTTTTTGCCTGATTTTGAAAGAGCAGACTAACAGCTGACAGAGGGGAAGGGGTTGGGGGAGGGGGGTAGAAGCAGGCAAAGGGGGGATAAATAGGGATAGAAAGAGACTTGACTTTGGATGATGAGCATACAATGCAGTATGCAGGTGATATTTTATTGAGTTGTATACCTGAAACTTGTATGGCTTTATTAACCAACTAGAGGCCCAGTGCACAAAATTGGTGCATGGGTAGGGTCCCTAGCAGCTGCCAGCTGCGGGCCGGGTCCTCCCTTCCCCAGCTGTGGGCCTCCCTTTGTTCTGCACCACCCCCTGGAGGTCAGCACACATCACAGCAAGAGATCGAACTCCCAGTTGGTCAAACTCCAAGGGGACATTTTGCATATTAGGCTTTTAGATAGATAGATAGATAGATAGATAGATAGATAGATAGATAGATAGATAGATGCTACCTGAATAAAGTCAATTAAAAAAAGAAAAGAACATTTGACATATTTCTTGGTTCTTTTTCAACTATTTCTAAAATCTTCACATTCTTTTAGTTATATAGGCCAAGTTCTAAATTAAATACCTTTGATATGAGTCTGATTGGTTTCTGCTTGCATATATAGCACTTAAAAACTAGTGTATTCAAAATAACAAAAAAAAGGTTCAAAGAATGTGGCAGCCATGAAAAAGGTGATTACTAATTATATTATGTAGTACTCTATCTCAAAAGCAAAAAACCACAAGAGACATTGCTAATTTATACTATACAAGTGAAGCAAATAATAAAGACAACAGATAAACCAAAAACAGTTTACACCTCTCCGTGAATTAAGTAACTGTTTGTTTTGTTTTTCAATCCTTGAGGATATTTTTTCCATTGATTTCTAGAAATAGTATAAGGGAGGGAGAAGGGTGAGAAAGAGAGAGAGAGAAACATTGATGTGAGAGACACATTGGTTGGTTGCCTCCCGCATGTGCCCCTACTAGGGCTGGAGAATCTGCAACTGAGGTACTTGCCTTTAACCAGGAATCAAACCTGAGACCCTTTAGTCCTTAGGCCGAGATTCTAACCACTGTGAAAAACTGGCCAGGGCAAATTAAGTGTTGTTTTAAACAAACGTTTTTAATGCTTTTTTCCTTAAGTTAGTACTAAAATTAATTTACTCTTTTAGGTGTTTATTCATGAAGATGCTAGGCAATGGAGGGGCCATAAAAAGTACAACCTAACTCATTCTGTTAATTACCCACATATGTATAATAAAGAAGTTAGACAAGAAATTGACTTGATTACACTGTCATTTTTTTACAGAAAGTATTCACAAGATAATGGCATTGAGGAATATAACAAATGGCTGTTTTAAAATAAAAAAGCGTAAGTTATTAGCACTTATATGCTACTAGGGGCCCGGTGCACAAAAATTTGTGCACTCAGCAGGGGAAGGGGGGAGGTCCCTCATCCTGGCCTGTGCCCTCTCACAGTCTGGGACCCATCGGGGGATGTCCACCTGCTGGCGTGCCTGGCCAGCCTGGGTGAGGGGCTGAGGGCTATTTTCAGGCTGCCCACAGCCCCCTCAGGATTCGTGCACTGGGGGCTGGGAGGGCTGGTGAGTGCAGGTGTGGACGTTTTCCGTCGGGTGGCCCACCACTGCACACACCTGGAGTCCATCGTGGGGCACACAGCACACACGGAGGCTGCCTCCCTGTGTGCTATATGCCCCTATCGGACCTATTTCCAGGCCTCAGCCTCGGGGGCCTGGGATGGCTCACTCCCCCCACCCCCAGCTGCCCTGCTGCCTGAAATCCATTGCTGGCTGTCCCTGCTCCTCCCACCAGTGGCCACAGGCCCGCTGGCCCCCTCCCCCCGCCAGGTTGTGGCCTCGGGCCAGGTTGCTCCTCCCGTCCTGGCTCCCCCAAGGCAGAGGTCTTCCATCTGCCTTGCTGGACCCCAGTGCCGCACACTGCTTCTCCGGGGCTGGGGCCTCCGCCATCTCGGCTGGGCTAATTTGCATACAGCCGATCTGATTGGCTGGTGTCCCGGAGAAACAGTTAATTTCAATATTATGCCTTTATTAGTTTAGATTATTTTAAATTTTATACAACTATGATTTTGTTATATATATGGAAAGAAAGAGTAACATTTAAGGGTAACCTAAACTCAAGAATCTGAGGAGAGTTACCCTTATTTAGAATATAAGAACCATGTATATAAGCACATATTAACCTTGGTAACAACATTCAGCTTCAACATAAAAATTTAAATTTAGGAATCTCTAGAGTCTTAAAAAAATGCAATCTATATAAGCATCTTTCAAAAAAACTTTAACATGAATATTTGTGCAAAATTATACACACTGAAAGTTTTATGAAAACAAAATTTACTTGGTTGGTATAAGCCACTGCATTAGTTCATTTAATCCATATAAGTTTCCTTCTAGAAAATTTAGAAAAAAGTAATCTTTCAAGTTAGAGCTGTTCCATTTCATGGTACACTATATATAAAACAGTGACATTTTCCAACAAAATAAAATTTACAAAGGTATTTTAAACCCAATTCAATTCTATAACCCATCACCATAGAAGTAATGACATTTAAAATTAGTGAAAATCAAAAAACTAAAAACTAAAAATAAAATTAGTGAAAATCAAAGAGCAATGCAACTATTTAAAAATAATTTTAAATATAGATTTTTATTTTCAATATACAAATATGAGTAGGGTGGGGAGAACAGGGAACACAGTATTCTGCATCTCTATCCAAGTTCATTAGTCTCCCTCTTCTTGACTCGTTTCCACTAAATATACATGAAACCCTAATTAAATTTCAACTAAAAGGGACTTTGGTAGGTTAGAAAGATAAGAACAACATTAATATATTGAATCTCATTTATAAATTAGGAAAATATCTACTATCAATTTCTAGTAGTATTTATAATAACAAAATTTGAAACTCCTTTGATGACAGTACTTTCTAAATTTATGGTATGTGATAAATATGTAATAAATTTTTAAAATCATTTATGTAACCACCATACTTCTATTGATCCACATGTAATTCTCTATTAAAGTTCTTAATATTCTTTACTTTTAAGTTATGTCTGAGTTCAAAGCTCTTTTCACTGTTTAAAATATTTACCCATATGCTTCCTATTCTAATAAAAACAAAAGGATTATTACACAATGAATCCTATTACCTACACTTCCATTTTATTATTACTTACATGTGAATCTATAATTATAAAAGCTTAATATGCTAATTAGATCAGACAAACCAGGGCTATGAGGGCCTGGGTCCTGGGTGCCAGAGGGAAGTGGCGCCAGCAGCCAGGGGAAAAAGGCCTACTCTTGCACAAATTTTTTGCACTGGGCCTCTAGTTTAAAAATAAGAGTATATTTCCCATATGTTCAAAAGTACAAGTGATGTATTCAACTCTACCCTGAAAATATAAAATTTATAGCAGGGTCCTGAAGCTTATATACCTGACAGAATGGGTGCAAAAATGACTCAGTTTAATGAGGACTGCAAAGAAGCAATGAAGTTAAAATTTAAGCACACAAGCAAAAACCAAACTACAATGTGTACCTCTCTGACCATGTATTTTGCAAGCCTGTATCTCCATCTCTAACACCAGCATCATCTCCTTACTTTTAATTGGTCTCCCATGTCCACTCTCGGCTCCCCTCCATTCTATTTTCCCTAGAGCAGCCAGAGTGATCTTTTTGAAATATAAATGTGAGAGTACAAACTAAAACCTTTACATACCTTTCAATAACTCTCCATTGATCTTAGGCCTGAGCACAAATTCCTTCTCTAAAATCTTATACACCAGAAACACTGCTTACTTATCATCATCTGTTCCACCCTCTTTCTTCCCTTCTGTTCTGCACACTCTCAGGCTTTCTTTCCATTTCTCAAACTTGAGTATGCCTTTTCTTATCTCAGTGCCTCTGGATAATCTATCGGCCAGAGGTTCTCAACCTGTGGGTCGTGGCAGTCAAATGACCTTTTCACAGGGGTCACCTCAGACCATCCTGCATATCAGATGTTTACATTACGATTCATAACAGTATCAACATTACAGTTATGAAATAGCAACGAAAATAATTTTATGGTTGGGTTACACGAGGAACTGTTTTAAAGGGCCAGAAGGTTGAGAACCACTGATCTATCCCTGTGACAGGTTTGTTCATCCCTGGCCACTCTCCACAAATTTCCCCTCTTTCTCACACATTCAACTGACAATTCTCACTTATATTTAATTCATCTAAAACATCAATTCCACATGTCAGCCTTTGTTGACCCTCTCCCTTTACTTTATTTCTTCAGAACAGGGCTGGATCTCTGTTGATAACATTTTTCTTCTTTTTTTTTTAATCTTTATTGTTCAGATTATTACAGATGTTCCTCTTTCCCTCCTCCCCGATAACTCCCCTATACCCAGTTCCTTATAGCACCAAAATTTTCATTTAAAAAAAATATTTTTTATTGATTTTTTACAGAGAAGAAGGGAGAGGGATAGAGAGTTAGAAACATTGATGGGAGAGAAACATTAATCAGCTGCCTCCTACACACCTCCTACTGGGGATGTGCCCACAACCAAGGTACATGCCCTTGACTGGAATCGAACCTGAGACCTTTCAGTCCACAGGCAGACCCTCTATCCACTGAACCAAACTGGTTAGGGCAAAATTTTCATTTTTTATAGCACTTACAACAAGCATGTCAAACTCGGGGCCCACAGGCTGCATGTGACCCATGGGCCCACAATGAATATTTTTGTGGCCCAGCCACTATAACAGTATATAAGAAAAATTTATAACTTAACTTTTACAATATCTTGTTATACATAATTATTAATAACAAACTACAAAGTTCACTAATAACTGATTACTATAATCATGTTGCATTCATTTCCCTTACATGCCTATGCGCAGGTTCACCATTTCCACTAATACTAGCAGCAAATATTTTAGCAGCCAGCTGCCACATCATTAGTCTTGTACTGACTTGTTTGGTGTGCGCAACAGGAAGTATTTCACTTTTGGAGAACAAGAAAAATAGGTTTATTTGCATTACGCTTATTAATTTGTGCAATTGTTCAGGGTCTGGTTAAGTTAACGTTCAAGAAAAAAATGTTAATTTTTATTAAAATGTTCTATTATTTTATGTTAAAGATTATTCATTTATTTCAGCCAATTATTCATTGTATTCAGTATGTCTCTATTGAAATAATTGAAGCTTTTGTTTTTTTGCAGCCCACGTAGACTTAAACCTTGTTTATTTGGCCCATGTTAGTCTTTGAGTTTGGCATGCTTGACTAAACTGCAGTTAAATAACTCAATTGCTAGAAATAAATTTAATTACTGAGGTAAAAATCTAGGGAAGTCAGGGACTTCTATTCCGTGTTCATTTTATTCACAAAGGTATCCCTGATGGCTAAGTAATGTGTTGAACATCTGGAGGCACTCAATACATATTGATTTAATGACCCCTCTTTCAGGGTCAGATCCCTCTTTTCAGGGTCAGGTGCTTGAAAAACAGAAGACACATAGAACAGTTGGTTCTTTACTCCTTACAGTTCTGGAACAGAACATGAATTGAGCTTTTTTTGCCTCTCTAACTCCCTAAGCTACTTCATGCTAATGCCTAAAAAGGGGAATGAATGTCCCAAATACGTGGGCTGCGATTGAGCTAATATAAATTCCTCCACTGGTTCTATCTAGTCTAAGCAGTGTACAGCTTATCAGCCCACAACCACACACACACAAAACACCTCCAAAATCAACCAATTTCTGTAAAAAGCACTGGACATGCACACACACATACATGTACACATACCCACACACATATCCTTAATTAAAGAAAGATTCATCATTTCGTTAGTTGTGAAATTCAGCAAGTCACATAACTCCCCAAGGTTTGTTTTCTCTAGGACATTTAGAGTTTTAAGAACCTATGATTATATTATCTAAATACCCATACACACACATATAGAGAGTAAATGGAAAACTGGTAACTGGTATATACCTGTAAATCAGAATATTTGATCAGAAGAGGGAGTTATGAATACATTTCATTTAACTTTAATCATATAAATCTTCAAAATTAGGCTAAGACCTTTTATTTGGATAATGTTTTGCTTAGTGATATTAATGTAGTCTTTGTCATGGATAAATCATTCCCACATTGCAAAAGTTTTGCTTTTCTTTTAAGTGGCATGACAACTAAAGACATTTGTGAACAAATCTGAATCTTTCGAAAGAGTCCTTCAAAACTCGTCACCAGTATTTCATGGTTGTCCTTTTGCACACCTAATTCAACTGCTATCTATCTAGCAACTAGCTGAGTAAAATTCCAAAGCGAGTGACTTAGTTTTCATAGGGACTACCTTGCCATACTCCTACTCTTTCCATCTGGACAGGAGTAAATTATCTAATCTAATAAAAGCGTAATATTGAAATTGACCATTTCTACAGGACGCTTAAGCCACACCCACCAACCAATCAGAGTGGCTGTATGCAAATTAACCCAACCAAGATGGAGGCCGGCAGCCCCGGAGGCGGGTGCAGTGCAGACGTCAGGGTGAGCAGGGTGTTCGGGGCAGGTGGCGGGCTGGAGTGTGTGTGGGTGGGCAGGGCACGATGTGTGGGTGGTGGGTGCTATGGGTGGGTGGGCGGGGCACAATGGGTGGGTGGCAGGCCGCAGGTTGGGCGGGTACAGGCTGGGCTGAGGGACCCCCGAGTGCACAATATATTGTGCACCAGGCTCCTAGTATGAGTATAATACAGGTTCAGAAGCAAATATAACTTTCTTTTTTAACATGCTTAAGTATCTTTCTCCTCTAAGTTACTAATGTTCAGCTTGCACTATAGATCAACTGTATCAAATTTTCCTTCTTTCTCCCACATTCACTTGACAATTCCCTCTCACACGTAATCTAAAACGTCAATCCCGCAGGTCAGCCTTTGTGGATCCTCTCCCTAAAATACATAAACCAGGCATTACACAACTGACTTTTGATAAGCTTAAAACTCAAAAGATGGGAACAGAAGTATATAGAAGTACTAGAAAGTGGTCTATTAGCCTAGCTTTATCACTAGGGTTAAGTCAGTATATCCCACAAAGAGAATGAAGAATTCTGGCTAACTAAATGTAAGTTAAAAGAATGATAGTATAGAATTGGTACCATTCCAAAAATCGCTTAAAAGTTCATTGACGATAACCATACACAGAAATAAGAGATTAATCAAGCAATCTATATATATATAAAGAGCCAGGAGCCATCACATCCGAATGGACGACCGAACAGGCTGAGTGGGACGACAGGGCTGGCAGAGGAGTTAATGAGAAACAACCAAACGACTGAACACCAGGCTGTGTGGGCGACCAGGCCAGCAGGCGGGTTAGTGAGGGAGGACCAAACAACTGAGCAGCAAGCTGGGTGGGGCAACCAGGCTGGCAGGGGGGTGAGGGACAGCCAAATGATTGAATACCAGGCTGCCTAGGACGACAAGGCTGGCAGGGGCGCTAGTGAGGGACGACCAAATGATTGAACACCAGGCTGTGTGGGGAGACCAGGTCATCAGGGGGGAGAGTGAGGGGCGACCAAATGACAGAACAGCAGGCTGCATGGGGCGACCTGGCCAGCAG
>PVJC01004557.1:0-63154 GCA_004026665.1 Murina feae
TTTTTTTCCTTTTTTATTCCCAGGTCAAATTTTATGATTAATATCAATCTTTTTTGCCTTTGAAGCACTAATGAAAAGTTTTAAATAGGCAAGTAGTATCACTGAAAAAACAAGCAATATACCTATTCTATATTAGAAGTTGAAATAGATAAATAACTACATCAGCTTGAATATCATGAAAAAATTCAGCCAGTGTGCCTTTTGCTAATGTTAACATAGCATGGGTAAAGGGGGAATATATGAATGTGCTGCTCACAAAATAATCACTCTTTGGTTATTTATCAGTAAATCATAAATAAATATATTAGCAAACCTTGTTGGTAGCTAATGGATCATTAACTTGAGTCTTTTTTTTTCTAAAATATTCTTATAAAATATAATTTTAATAAAAATAAAATGTTCTGTTTACTTAATTCATAAAAAATAACTAAGAATAATTTTGGAGTGGTTTTAATAGTTAAAAAAGCTAACTACTAACATCAAGCAACCAATATTTATTGAGGGCCTACTACATTATTAATAGAGTCTTAATAAAAATAAGATGATCTCAATTCATTTAAAAATGTGTTTTTAAAGGTAGAACTGGGTTGAACCCAAGTATAAACATTTTTTTCAAAAGCCCCCCAGATTGCAGCCAGATTAAGAACCTCTGGATTCTCATGATAAAGTACAAACCACTTAGCATGATATTCAAGGTTCTTTATGTCCTGACCCCTATTTTTCTTCCTGCATCCCTGTCTCATTCCTCCTGATGGTCTACCTCTTCCTATTTACCCTCTCCCCACATTCCATCATATGTGGTCTTCATGTCCTATACTTATTCCTCCTTCTGTCTAGAATGATCTGTAATCACTGGTCACATGATGAATAGGTATAAGATTTCAACACTCAGCTCCGGCTTCCCTTCCTACATAAAGTCTCTCACGATGCCTGAATGTAGATATGACTACAGCTTCCTTTGTCAGTAACTGTACATATTTCTTTCATCACACCTACAACAGTTGTTTAACAGCTGATAAAAATCCTTAATATAGGCCACTAGTCATATATTTAATGAATGTTTTTATACTATTTCAAAAGTAGAGGTCTATGTTGGATTCCAAAATCTATAACCTACAAGCTTGTGATCTTGAGCAAACTATGACCTAGTTTCTTTAAATGTTAAATTGGAATAAATAATATGACCCACTTCCTAGTCAGATGTGAGGACTGAAATAATACACTAAAGTCCTTAAACATAATAATTATTTTATAGTACTGTGGCTGTTGTTGTATAGCCAGGCACTTCTAACTTCTCAAAACCAAACAGGTGCTATTTTTGCTATTTTATAGAAAGTTAAAGCAAGGCCAAATAATAAGCCATTTTCTCAAAGACTCTTTCTTAATAAGGCATATGACTGGGATTCAGTCCTAGGCCTATATGCTTATACAACTATGAACAGGCTGAAAATTAAAGAAATAAAAGGAGATACAAATCAAGCACCTTACTAACAAAACTTTAATAGTAAGCTACTTCTGTTCTATAAACTATAATTTCCTCTACTGAATCCAATCAAAAAGCTCCCTTTAACTCATCTTTAATCACTTGTTAGATTTGGAAGAAAAATAAAATTCAAGGCAGCTAGGCTTTTATCTCTTTATTCTTGGCAATTCAGAGCAACTCTGATGTTTTGAATTTTTAATTATTGTTTCTAATATCTCAAAACTGAGGTATCAAAATACCTTCTAAGAACTTCCTACCTACTTCTAACTCCCCCTTCTTATTATATCTTTTACTGCATTTATTTGTGAAAAGAAAGAATCCTAAGCTATGCATGATTCTTTCTTTATTCTACAGCTGTCTGTTTTAATTAGAAAAAAGCAATGAGCAGAAGGCCATGCAGAATTCCTTCATTATAGACTTTGTGTAATAAAAATCCTATTTTTCTCCTATAGTTTTTTCCTGTTTAGTTCATTAGTATCCAAAGCCTGGGTTTATGCAAATATTATGAGATATTTTTAAACAGCCATCAAACAGAAGTAGCACAGATCTTCCATAAGATTTTTTCTTTCTCTACAGATTTATTAGGGACACATTTTTTAAAATAAACTAAATTTATACAAATGTCTACATTATGATTTTAAAACAATATTTAGTATAGTTATCCTGCTTCTTTTTGGTGTTGTCAGTTTTGAAGGAAAGTGATAAAGTAGGCTCCTTTCTCATACAACATCCTTGCAAAGAGGCACATGAAGCTTCAGAAAAATGTTATTAGCTCTCTTAGTCTGGATTAGCTTTTTTAGCCTAGATCTTTCACATCCTAAGGAATGATGTATTTATTCAATTCTCTTACCTTCAAGGAGACAACACAGTGTGTTAAGAATGCTTTGCAGGCATAAAATGTACATCCAAATGCTTACTCTATGGTATAGTCTCCTAGGACTATCATACAATTGGGTGGCTAAGAACAACAGATATTTATTGAGGGCTAGAAGTCTGAGAGCGAGATGTCAGCAGGGTTGGTTCCTTCTGATAACTGTGAGGGAGAATCTGGTGGTTTGTTGGAAATCGATGGTGTTCCTTGGCTGGTAAATGCATAACTTGAATATCTGCCTTCATTTTCACATAGTATTCTCCCTGCCTGTGTATCCATGTCCAAATTTCCCCTTTTTATCCAGGATTCCAGTCATATTGAATTAGTAGCTCAGCCTACTGCAGTATGACCTCATCCTAACCAATTATATCTATAGTGACTCTATTTACAAACACAGCTCATAGTCTGAGGTACTAAGCATTCAGACTCAAACATGAAGTTTAGTCAGATGCAATTGAACCCATAACACTCTGTAATCAATACCCTTTAACACTGTACCTGAGTATTAACATGGTTAAGTTACTTGATCTATTTCATGTCCTGGTTTCCTCACCTATAAAATGAATATAGTAATGGTAATATTTACTTTAGAAGTTTGTGAGTATTACATAATTGAATACAACACCAAAGTACTCAGGATGATGCCCAGCAAATGCAAGCAGTCAAAAACTAGAATTTATGCCACTGCATTTGGGCAGCTACTTTGGGGGAATGAGACATAAAATTATTTTAAGATGAAATATTGGCAATCTTAAAATCCAAGTCTTTAAAATGTTAGTTGCTGGGTATTTTTAAAAATATAAGGCTTAGAAGTATCTCAATTGTATACTATAGTTTAGGAATTACTTTATTTTTTTATTTTTATTTTTCAAAATATTTTTTTATTGATTTCAGAGAGCAAGGGAGAGGAAGAGATAGAAACATCAATGATGATAGAGGATCACTGATTGGCTGCCTCCTGCCTGCCTCACACTGGGTATCTAGCCTGCAACCTGGGCATATACCCCGACTGGAAATTGAATTGTGATCCCCTGGTTCATAATTCTACACTCAACCACTGAGCCACACCGGCTGGGCATAATCACTTTATTTTTATTTATTTATTTGGATTTTTTCTTTACTGATTAAGGCATTACATATGTGTCCTTATCCTCCCATTGCCCCCCCCCCAACCTCCTGCTCATGCTCTCACACTCCTAGTGTCTGCATCCATTGGTTATGCTCATATGCATGCATACAGTCCCTTGGTTGATCTCTCTCTCCTTGCCCCCCTCCACCCCTGCTTTCCCTCTAATTTTTAAAAACATAATTGTGTATGGAAGTTAGAACAATATTGGGCACAATATTTTGGGTTACAAATTTTCTTATAACGAGGCAAAGATAGTAGCCATAATACTGTACAATATTTTGAATGCACTGAAGTTTGGGACACAGAAAAAGCCATTTTTGTAAAGAAATGATCAGAGTTCATATCACTTATATATTTCTTTGTCTTCTATACTGCAAGATAAGAGTTTTAGCATAATAAGAAATATTTTAAATTGTACTTTGGTAAAATTATATATATATATAACATTGGCTTCATGAGACTATTATAACATGCCTCCTAAATTGCTAATACTCTATTGAGGTAGTAGCAAAATGATGCTTAAATCCCCTGGGCTGAACTGAGAAACAATATAAACCCTAATTAGACAAAGTCATATTCACTTAGCAACTGAGTTTTTAGGGTAGGGATAAAATTCCAAAATAAATTATTTAAATGACTACATTAGATGATCAGTAATCCTATATAATAAAAGCCTAATATGCAAATTGTTGCCTCAGGAATTGACCACTCGCTATGATGTGGGTGACCACCAGGGGGTGGCAGGAAACATGGCGGGCATCGGTGAAGCGGCAATAGCAGCAGGTGGCAGTGGAGGCACTGCTGGCCCTGATGGACCCTGACAAGAGTGGGATCACAACGGGATGGTGCAAGCATGAGCTGATTGCCCTGCAGATGGTGACCAGTAACGGGGTGTGGGGCTGCCATCGAGCTCCCAGGTGCTGAGGAAGCCAGGCGGGGGGGGGGGGGGGGGGGGGGGGGGGGGGGGGGGGAGGGGAAGCCTAGACCTGGCCCTGATCAATTACCCTGCAGGCAGGATGGTGGAGCAGGTGAGGGGGCGGCGCCACGTCATGGCAGGGTGCCAGGCAGGGGCCCAATCCTCGCAGGCCACTCCGAGCAACCCCACCCATGCACGAATTTGTGCACCAGGCCTCTAGTTAGATATAAGGATTTTTGGCCATCCATTACCACTGTTTTAGTGACAGCATTTTTTAAGGAATTACTTGCCCCACATAGTGACAAGATATAGAAAGGTTGTCAATAAAGGAACCCTATTCTGTGGCACAGGGGTTCATGATCCAACCTAAGCTAATCAGACTCAATCTTGTAGGATTAAGACTTTTGCCTGAGTAATACAATTATAGGAAAAAAAGGGCTGAAATAAATCCAGCCCAATGAAATTTATGATTAATTCCTGATGCCTAGATCCCAAATACTGCCCAGAATCCCATATTTAATGAATTTATTTCCTGCTTATTTTAACTAGTTTTAACTCCTACTGCTTATGAAGAAATAGAATGGACAAAGATGGGGATGTCTTAAGTCAGTCTCCTCAAACGTTCTGCATCTAAATTAGAGTGCTTCTTTAAAGTGAACAGTTCTAAGGAATGTATCAGAAGAAAACAAAGCACTAACTTGAAACTCTAATTCCAGTTCATTACAGAGTTATTTACAATAGCCAAGATCTTAAAGCAACCCAAATGCCCATGAGTTGATGAGTGGATAAGAAAGCTGTGGTACATTTACACAATGAAATACTACTCAGCCATGAAAAAGAAGGAAATCTTACCTTTTGTGACAGCCTATATAGACCTAGAGAGTATTATGCTAAGTGAAATAAGCCAGTCAGAGAAAGATAAATACCATATGATGTCACTTATATGTGGATTCATAGATACATAAAACATCCTGACAGCTTCCAGAGGGGAAAGGGTTTGGGGGGTTGGGTAAAAAAGGTGAATGGGTTAAACAAACAAAAATTACACACATAAAAATTAAGTGAACAGTTTTAAATATTATCTCAAATACTATGTCCAACTCATTGGTAGAAGGACTAAGCAAACTGTTATTTAAATAAGATGTATAGAAATTCTTATACACACTAAGATTTGATAGTTGCTATGCTAGATTGAAATAAAAAAATAAAAAGGAGCCCAAATGGAGAAGGGTCAAGGGCTGAAGACTAAAATTTCTCATTAGTTACTTAAATTGTCATTATTGTCATTAATCAAGGCTGCTTGCACACTTGAGAAACATCAATAAGAAGAGAGAATCACTGATTGGCTGCCTCCTACTGGGTATCGAGCCCATAACTTGGGCATGTGCCCTAACCAGGAATCAGACTATGATTTTGTAGTTTATAGGTTGACATTCAAACACTGAACCACACCAGCTAGGCTTTTCTCCTTTTTAAAGAAGGCCTTTTAACATTTCATAAAATACTGGTTTGGTGGTGATAAATGCCTTTATGTTTTTCTTGTCTGAGAAGCTATTTATCTGTCCTTAGATTATAAATGACAGTTTTTGCAGGGTAGAATAATTGAGGTTATAGTCCTAGCTTTTCATCTCTTTGAATATTTCTTGCTACTCCCTTGTGGCCTGCAAAGTTTCTGTTGAAAAATCAGTTGACAGTCATATGGACACTCCCTTGTAGGTAACTAACTGCTTTTCTCTTGCTGCTCTTAAGAGTCTCTGTCTTTAACTTTTTGTATTTTAATTATAATGTGTCTTGGTGTGGATTTCTTTAGATTCCTCTTGTTTGGGACTCTCTGAACCTCCTGGATTTGTATGTATGTCTCTTTCTTCAGGTAAGGAAAGTTTACTGTCATTATTTTTTTCAAATAGGTTCTCCATTTCTTGCTCCCTCTCTTCTCCTTCCAGCACTCCCATGATGCAAATTTTGGTACACTTTAAGTTGTCCCAGAGGCTCCTTAACCATCTTCAGTTTTTTGGATTCTTTTTTATTTTTATTTTTTGTTTGGATTGGGTGTTTTTTGCTTCCTTATATTCCAAATCATTGATCTGATTCTCAGCTTCATCTGCTCTACTGTTGATTTCCTATAAATTATTCTTTCACTGTAGCCTCCATTTCTAACTGGTTCTTTTTTATTCTATCAACAACTGAATCTACAAACAAAAATGAACAAGTAAAACAGAAACCGATTCATAAATATAGAGAACTCTTTGTTGAGGGGCTGGTGGTAGGCAAAAATTGTGAAGGGATTAAGAAGTACAAATTTGTTGTTGCAGAATCATCATGGGGATATAAATTACAGCATAGGGAATATAGTCAGTAAGCCTATATAATAAAAATGTAATATGCTAATTTATCCTCACTCTGTAATGCCATCAAAAGATGGCTGCCTTGCCCAGGCCCTCCCCCAGCCTCACCCCTGATCAGCCTCTCCCACTGTAATTGAGGGTGAAGTGGCTAGCTAACGCTCCCTCCCACCCACGGCCCCTTACCCAGGCCAGTCACACCCCCATACTTTCCTGGGGCTGGGGATACCCAGGCAGGCGGCAAGCACGGCACTCGTTGGAGGCAAAGGTCCTGGCTGTCCCTGGACTAGAGAGTGCAGAAAACCTAAGCAGTAACCAAAGACCAAGACCAAGGGGCAAGTTCCCTGCAGGCTCTTATGGCTTAAAGTGCCAGGAGGAGGCGGAGTGTCTTGAACCTGCAACCCTGGCGTCTGCACATCAAGCCTTGGGGCACACCATGCCTGTGGCACCTGTGGGTGAAAGGAGGCAATCAGGGAGCTGGGGTGCAGAGCTGGGAGGGGCCTGGGGTCTTTGGGAGCAGCTCGCCTGCCAAAGTTGCTGTGACCAGTGCACTCAGGCTTGGTCAAAGCCCCTGGTCAGCTCTGCCACTTGCCTTCCAGGTGTGGCTAGCCCTGAGATGGTTGGCATTGTGCTCAGAGAACCAGCTATCACTGGGCTCCATTAAATAAGAAAAATTAAAGAGCCAAGAGTAAATATCCTTCCAGTCTCTTCCTACACCCCTGGCAAGGAGGGCTGGGCATGGGGGTAATGGAAAATGGCTGCTGCTTTGCATTTTATAATGAAAAGAATCCTGCTATGTAGAGAGAGAGCTCATTTATTTCCAGCAACACCTGGCATGTTCCCTACCTCAGCCCTGAAGCCTGACAGCACCTTGCAAAGGTGTGTCCGCATAGCCATGTTGGCCTGGCTCCTGGAATGCTGGGAGCAAGTTTGAACTGCAATGATTAAAAATAAAAGGTTGAAAAACAGCTCTTTGTACTCAAATGGCACTATAAAATGCAGATTACAGCATGATTTTTTCTTCTGTGTTGATTTTGAGGCAGAGCGCAAGTAGGTTCATGGGAAAAGCAAAAAAAAAAAAAAAATGGGGGGGGATTCTGTCATCGACAGCACTGAACATTTTTTGTTTCTTTTTTTGTTATTTTTTCTTCTGTTCTTCAAGTCAGTATATGCCATTTAAACCACTTTATGGCGTTAGGTAATGAGCTAATTCTTCCTCTGTTAAGAGCAAGCAGTAGTGCCTTTCATATGAGTCACAAACATTTAATCCATTCAAATGGAGCACACTGAGAGGAGAGAATGGTATGTGTCATTATATAAAGAACTTGGCATTATGATGCTATCTGGCTGAAGATCTTAATTATTTTTCAATTTAAAGAACGTAGACAAATGAGGCACTGAAAATGAATGTGCATGCTTAAATGCATGACTTAATTTTAATCTGCAACAACCAAACGACCAGTCATCAAGAGGTGCATTGATGGGTCCCACAGCGCAGCGGGTCTGGTGTCTTGCAGTGTGGTGAGTCTAGGTGAGGCTGCATGGTGCAGCCCAAGGTCGGCCAACCTGAAGCTGCACCCCCGGTCTCTGTGCTGGGATGTGAGGCTGAGTGCCCCATCCAGTGGGGCTTGACGGGGATGGGGGCGGCTGGGTCTTGGTGTCATCCAGTCGTGGTGGAGCCAGCCAGACACTTCTATTATAGAGAAAGGGCAAATAGCAATATTAAAATATTTCCTCTAATTAATTCCCTTTTAATGTGCACCAATTTCATGCACTGGGCCACTAGTATTCTAATAACTAGGCATGGCACTGGATAGCTGCAGAATTTTTTTGGATGTTCACATTTGTAATGTCTGGTCACTGGGGTGTACAAAAACATTTTTAGAAAAAGACTGCTTGTACAGTGCTTAACATAGTTGAAAAGACTGTCAAACTACAGCTGGAAGGCTTAGGAGGGTTGGGGGACAGTTAAGAGATCAACTGAAGGACTTGTATGCATGCATATGAGCATAATCAATGGACACAAGATACTGGGGGGAAGGTCAAAGGGAAAAATGGAGACTTATTTAACACTCTTTGTAATACTTTAAGCAATAAAACAAAATTTAAAAAAAGTATTAGAATAAATCTGTCAATAAACAGATGATAGAGAAGCAGAAGCACAAAGAGCCTTATAGTCTCAAAAATCTACTCTAATAAAAGAGTAATATGGAAATTAACCATCTCTCCAAGACACCTAAGCCACGCCCACCAGGCAAGCCACACTCATCAGACAATTAGAGTGGCTGTATGCAAATTAACCCAGCCAAGATGGAGGCTGGCAGCCACAGAGTGAGCAGCAGTGGAGGCGGGGCAGGCGGCGGCACTGGTGGCAGGGATGAGGCAGGGGATGAGTCGGGGCGCGCGGCAGCTTGAGTGGTGGTGGGTATGGCCCGTTGTGGTGTGGCATGAACCTGTGCGACCTGGACAAGGTCCCTGAGACCCTGGAGTTCTTCGAGCTGCTGGAGCCAGACTACAGGGCCGGCTCCGAGGTGGGCGTCTTGCTTCCCGTGGAACCTCTGGATGGGTTTCCTGTCCACGGCCTGAAGGGGGTGTGTGGCCAGCCTAAAAGCCTGAAAATGGTCCTCAGCCCCTCACCTAGGCTGGCCACACCCTCATGGGTAAAGGTCGCTGCTGGGGGGCTTGGCCAGCCTGCAAATAGCCATTAGTCCCTCACCCAGGCTGGCCAGGCACGCCAGCAGGTGAACATCCCCCAAGGGGTTCCAGACTGTGAGAGAGCACAGGCCAGGCTGAGGGACCCCCCGGAGTGCACAAATTTTTGTGCACCAGGTCCCTAGTTATATACAAAAAAGAATGTGAGAGTAAATATGATAATATTACTTAAAGTCATGAGTATTAACGTCTAATAAAGTATAGTTGTACAGCCCAGGAAACAAATTCTTCCTTATAAAGTTTTTTTCCAAATAATTCTATTATTTAAAAACATATTAACATTATTTATAAGGGAACAGATTATATTTTTAAAATATCAAGATATTAAATTTATTATCTTTGCATCCTATATAATAAAAGCCTACCATGCTAAGTGTCTGGTCATCTGGTCATTTAACCAAAGCATAATCTGTTAATGATATACTAAGGCCACTCAACTGTTCGCTATGATGTGCACTGCCCACCAGGGGGCAGATGTTACAACCAGTAGGTTAGCTTGCTGCTGGGGTCCGGCGAATTGGGACTGAGCAAGACAGGCTGGACACGCCCTGGAGCCCTCTCATAGTCCCTCAATGGCTGGCCAAAATCCTGAATCCCTCCCCAACCCTGAATGTGCACCAGTGGGGTCCCCTGGCCAGCACCCTCTTGCAATCTGTGCTGAGTGACCACTCCCGTGAGAGCATGATTTTCATGCAACGGGCCCTCTAGTTTTTAATAATCTAACTGGTGCTTGAAATTCTCTTTCCCATTTAAAAAAGACACTGATATAACAAGCTTAAGACATGCTTTCTTTTCCTCTGTGGTTATTAATTTGTGCTATTAGCTTAATTTAACATCCCTATAAATTCTATTAGTACAATAAGGGCAGTAATTTATGCATCTTACCTATCTTAAAGATGTGGCATAGAAAAGATAAAGTAGTAGAATTAGATTCATACACTCAATTGGAAAGCATTTTTTCCTTAATATTTTCCTAGTGTGTCAATCCTCCATCAACTGGAGATACATTTTTATAAGTGCATTAATGGGAGAGACTGCTGAGCATAAAACATGGTCAAAGTTTTCTTTTTAAGCATAAAGATGCTACCCATTTATTTTGAACTTAAATTAGAACTGATTTTCCTAATACCTACAGGCTCAAAGAGTTCTATTTGAAATACTTAATGCAATATGACCTGAAATATAGCAGAAAAGATAAAAATGTACTCACATTTGAACTTTATAGTTCTTTTAAACATAACACTGAAATGAAATACTTATATTTATATTAACCACCCCACACTAGTAAAAAACAAAACAAAACCAAAAAAAACTACTAAATTTATAGAGCAAATAGCATAGTGTTTCAGATTCTGTATGTGTGTGCATGTGTATGTGAGTGAGTGTAGACATGTAATAAGATCAGAGGGGAAGTAACTATGAAAAGGTATTAAGGAATTAAAAGGTATAGGAATATCCAAGTAAGCTATTATTTTTTTAATTTTTTACAAAATTCAATAATGCATACTTTATAAAATATTTCAAATAAGGTCCATTTCCTATGTATTGCAGTCATAAGTATTTCTTGGAAAACTTTAGTTATGAAATCAGAATGTTGTAAAGAGAAAGGAACAAGAAGCAGATACTACTTCTATTTCCCCATGAGTTTGGAAGATAGCTCTTATACTACAACTAGAGGCCCGATGCACAAAATTCATGCAAGAGTAGGCCTTCCTTCCTCCAAGTTGCCAGCATCGGCTTCCCACTGGCACCCAGAACCTGGGCTTCCCTCTGGCCACTGGCAGGCACCCAGGACCCAGGCTTCCCTCCCAGCTCTGGCTTTGTCCAGAAGGTCATCCAGAAGGACAGCCAGAAGGACGCCTGGTCTAATTAGCATATTATGCTTTTATTATTATACATACTACGCTTTTATTATTATAGACTAGAGGCGCAGTGCACGACATACTTGCACTAGAGGGAGAAGTCCCTCAGCTTGGCCTGCACCCTCTCACAGTCTGGGACTCCTCAGGGGATGTCCACCTGCCAGCTTAGGCCTATTCCCAGCAGTAAGACATCCCATGAGGGGTCCTAAGCACTGCCATGGAGGCAGAGAGTCTCCCACCTCCACTGCTGCACTGCCAGCCGTAAGCCTCGCTTCTGGCTAAGCGGCTCTCCCCCTGTGGTAGTGCACTGACCACCAGTGGGCAACTCCTACATTGAGTGCCTGCCCCCTGGTGGTCAGTGCACATCATAGCGACTGGTTGTTCTGCCATTCAGTCAATTTGCAAATTAGCCTTTCATTATATAGGATTATATAGGATGTACTGACTACTCAATTTTGAGAAGAATGCACATTAATTGTTTAATACCAAAATGGTTAAAAATTATCAGTAGTTTCCAATAACAGGAGAGCAAGCAAATAACAAATCTTCTTTTCCTCTGAGTACCTCTAAAGAACAAAGACTCCTAATTCTGCTATTTTAGTACCATTTTATCGGGAAGAAAGCATCATACAGTGCTTGAAAGCAGATTACTGACAGAAAATAAACTTCCTGGACTAAAAAGAGATGATTATATTTAATTGTATTACTTCCTTTCTGTATCATGTGGGCTTATTTTTCCCCTTATAAGTTCGTCAAAATTGAAAGCAATGGTCCAATCAAAATTTTTAAAAAAGAACTTTTAAAACTTAAGCAAAAGTATTCTTGATAAACAGTTTACACATATTAATCTAAGATAAAGTGGTCTGCATGCAATAGTGTGCTTTCTCTTACAACCATTACAGAGTTGGGCTGGGATCATTTCCAACCTCCAAAATACTACGAATAAATATAATCTAAGTCTGAAGCTTTGTTTATGACACGAGGTAGGGATCTATTTGCTAACCCTGGTGACTCCAACCAGTCTGTAGGGTCATTACTTTAAACAAACTTCTCCAAATATGAAAATGTTATCATTCAAAATATACCCTTGCTAGAGGTTCACCTGCTAGTGATAGCACATGATCAAAATTATTCCTCTGGTTGCTAAAAATCAAGGAAACTGTACAGTCAGCTCTTGGATAGATTTTGTGTAGCAAATAGAGTCAAGGAATGGAGGTTGTCACTGCAAAATGTATTGGAAAGGTCAATATAATAGACCTACAGAGGTATTAGGGCATGAGACAGTGTTTATCATACATGCAAAAAGTAGGAATATTGTCATGTTATGTAGATCCATGCTAGCTCCACTGAAGAGTGGGAACTCATTTTAGGATCAGATAACAGAATTCCTAACCCAGTTGCTGTTCTGAATAACTTGTAACACTAAGAAGTCTCTGTACAACCCCACTTACACAATAGCTAAAAAATATCTTCAGGGATTTTTTTTTTTTTTTTTTTTTTTTTTTTTTTTTTTTTTGGTGGAGGGAGAGGGTGGTCTAACAGGTTTTGTTTCCTCAGAGAACTTTTACTCCTGTTGTCCATCTTCTTCTTCTTTTCAAGTAGAGCAGACTTTGATAAATTTTGAAGGTGACAATGGTGGGTGGGGTGGAAGTTAACATTTCAGTTGAACAACTAAAAACAGAACAATCACCATCATTTCTAAACTGTCCTCTTGTCTACTATAAAAATAATCTCAGAATCTCCATCAGACTCCGTCCTTTTACAAGCTTGTTCTCCTATTATCTCTCTCATGTTCTCAGTAGCAAAACAAATGGTTCCACTGATAAAAGAGAAATTTGGGATTCCTGTTGATGCCACATGCATACCCTCATTCAAGAAACTTTTCCAAATAAAAGAAGTTATCTTTCTAAGATGAGTTTTTATTTGGGAACATTTACTGTGATTCCAATTCTTCAATTTTAGGTTGAGATGAAAATCCCTGTATATAAATCTTAGCCCTTATCAATTCATTCTCCTTGCATTTAAATTTATGAAAGTGGAATTAATGGATTCAAGTGTATGAGTATTTTTCAACATTCTGCTTACTAGGTGTACCGGTTAATAATAGCAGATTTTGTAATCAAAGGAAACATGATAAAGAGAACATCAAAAGTGCTTTATTCAAAGTAATGTCCATCGCTAGCTACACAATTCCCCATCTTTGAGGTAATTTGTGGATACTGTCCCAATAGAACTTTTCTTGTTTTGAGGCAAACCATTCAGAGACCCAATTTTCCACTTCTTTGTACGTTTTGAAGTGCTGCTCAGAAAGTGCGTGTGTCATCAATCAGAACAAGTAGTCATCTGAAGGAGCAAGGTCTGGTGAATACAGCGGGTGGGTGAATACTTCCCAGCAAGATCTTTTAACGTGACTTTAACTGGTTTTGAAATGTGTGATGGTGCGTCATCATGAAGCAAAATCACTTTGCCGTGTCTTCTGAACATTCTGGTCTTTTCAAGATCAAATTGATTACTTGTTGTCGGTAGCGATCAGTACTAATGGTTTCACCTGGTTTTAGAAGCTCATAATACATCTTACCAAAGGCAGAGCATTTTCTTCTTTCAGAAGCGATTGGGCCTTGCAGTCGATGTTGATGGTTGACCTGGATCAACCCATAATTTTGTGCATTTGGAATTCTCAAAATAAATCCACTTTTCATCGACAGTCACAATTCAATGCAAAAAGACATTCTTTTGTGCCACTGAATCATTTTACTGATGACTTTTCGGTTTTTCATTTGTCTTTCGTTCAGTTGATGTGGCACCCATTTTCCTTCCTTTAAAACCTTTCCCATTATTTGTAAATGATCAGAAATTGTTTGCTGAGCAAAGTTTAATCTTTCTGTAAGTTGTTTCTGAGTTTAACATGCATCTTCATCCAATAATGCTTGTAACTGCTGGTCTTCAAACTTTTTCAGTTGACCTGGATGTTCTTTGTCTTTCAAACCAAAATAATCACTTTTAAAGCATTTAAACCAGTGATCACAAGTATCTTGAGATGGAGCAAGTTCATCATAAGCTTCCCAAAGTAGTCAGCAGCACTTTTCTTCAAAATAAAGTAATGAATTATAATTTCCCGCAAATGCTCTTTCATCGGCATGAAATTTGACATTTTTAAGTGTAAAAATATCTATGATGTTTACACCGTCAGCAAATTTGACAAATGAAGTTTTGAAGCTTGTTGTCACTACAACAAAATAGCATGCATATCAAATCGCATATATATCAACATATGCGTAACTCCATCTAATGAAAAAAAACCCACATTATTAACGGGTACACTTAATTGCTTTTTAGAATATTTTACATCTTCAAAAAATATTTGTTGTCACAGTGTCCTCTGAGGCATTTTATGTTAATCTAAAGCCATAACATATGTAGAAGATAGCTAAATAGGGTGTGGAAAGATTCCCTACATATAAAAAACAAAAACAAAACAACAAAACAAAACAAAAAACCCAAGAACATAAGCTGGGGAAAAGATCAAGAGACATTATTAAGTGTTGAGAAATGATAGCTGATAAAGGAATCTTCCTTTTTCTGAACTAGAGATTTAGCCTTACTTCTTAGTCAAATTCTTAAGCCCCTTTCAACTGCTTTCAAGTTTTTTCTACCCAAGTAGTTTTTCAGAACCAGACATTATATAGTTGTGTATGTGTGCAGGATTCAATGTCTAGTCACACCTGCAGTAAAGCTACATGTACCTGTCTTTGTGTGGGTTCTTCCCAAATAGTAAACATTCCTATGCTTGAGCCTCCTCCCCTTACCTTCCACTTACATCTAGGTAGGTATCAATAAATGCCACAAATAAATGTAATAGTTTACGTAATTTAGTTAAGTGATGGGGAGGATATAAATTTAAATTGGAAGAAACCCCACTTCAGAGTAAGCTCTATTCATTAGAATTCCACACTGACCTTCTGGCAGGGAGTTTATTTTGGTACTAGAGGCCCGATGCATGAAATCTGTGTAAGGGACTCGGCCCTCGCAGTCCCGATTGCCCTCGGCCCTGCCTCCTGCCCACTGGTCGTTCCGGAAGGTTGTCCCCGAAGGTCATTCCGCCATCTGATCTAATTAGCATATAGGTTAATATTATTAGAGTGACTGAAGACATTTTAGTTCCTAGCTACCTATTCATCAATGTATGCATGAGTCTTCAGAAGTAAATCTTAAGAGGAAAGAGAAATGATGAGTGCAAAAATTTGGAGGGAGGCTGAAGTTAATCATGATATCCAAATGGTAATAAACATATTAAAAGACAACTTGGGAAAATACTTGAAATTGACATGAGTACTGAGTTATAAAAAAAGCAAAAATCATAATCTTTCCAATTTAAGAATAGCTAAAGGATATAAATTAAAAATACCCAATTCTCAAGACATGTTCCTACTTTTGAAATGGAATAGAATTAAGGATAAATGTTACTATCAGAATTTGAAAGCAAGTGCACTGAACTAGATACTCTCAGACTTAGACAATAAATGTATCAGTGACAAATACATTAGGGAGGTAATTAGTGCACTTTTTCCCCCCTTCAGTTTTATAGGTAGCATATAAGCTTCCTAAATCTGGTGCCACATCAGAAGCAGAACTGCCAACCTAGCCAGTGATGCATTTGCAGAATAGGATCCATATCATAATAAGTGCCATGGATCCATGTGGAGTATATATAAAATCATAAGGTTTTGCAATTCAAATATCAAACCTCAGAAAACATCATCAATCTGGCAAAAACAGATTCTGATAACTCAGGCAAATTATCTGCTATGGAAGAAAATACTTTATAGACATATATAGAGTCTGGCATAGAATTAAAATAATTTTTATGACATAGCAATAAACAACCATGTTCTAGGTATTATATAATGATTTTAAAAGAAATAGCCCTGACTGGTTTGGCTCAGTGGATAGAGTGTCGGCCTGCGAACTGAAGGGTCCTGGGTTCGATTCCGGTCAAGGGCATGTACCTTGGTTGCGGGCACATCCCCCATAGCGGGTATGCAGGAGGCAGCTGATCGATGTTTCTTTCTCATCGATGTTTCTAACTCTCTATCCCTCGCCCTTCCTCTCTGTAAAAATCAATAAAATATATTTTAAAAAAAGAAATATATTAATATTCATAATAGGTATTATATATTTTTTCATAAATTAGGAATAATGCTTGTAATAGGATGTTATAATAATAATAACAACAAACCTAGATGCAGGTAAAGAGGTAAGCAATCCATTAGGTTTACTGGCAGATCTATACTTCTTTCAATTAATCAATCATTGAAAGTACAGTTTATAAAAATATTTGTAATTATTTCAGTTATTTTTAAATGCATTTTTATATTGGAAGAAGGACAAGGACCATAAAATGATGGATTTGAAAATAAGATTATTATATTTTAGAAGCTAAATTGATAGTTTTCAGTGCTTTCTGACATATGTAACGTACAAATTTAAATGTCAACAGCTAATCATGGATAATCTGCTATTAATTTTCTGTGTTTAAAAATATCAAGTTCTGGCAGCAATTTTTATCTCTGTGCTTCTACAAGCACAGTTCACAAACATAAAATACAAATGATCTATCAAATGGTAATTTACCCAGTTTCCCAAGATAAATATTAAAGAATTCCAGCCATTTCAAAGTTTTAAAACATGGCTAAGAACAAATATTTAATAGATTTAGGAAAGAGAGACTAAAAAAAAAAAAACATGTTAGAAGATGACAAGGAAGCTATAGAAATATTTTTAACTTTTAAGTTAACATATAACATAAACCACACAGGTAATGCTAATTTTACTTTCAACTAAGGTAAAAATCACTAGACAAAACATATGATTCATTAAAATTCTGATTTTATATTACTAGAGGCCCGGAGCACAAAAATTTGTGCACTTGGGGGGGGGGGGTCCCTCAGCCTGGCCTGTGTCCTCTTGCAATCTGGGACCTCTCAGGAGATATCCACCTGCTGGCTTAGGCCCCCTCCCCAGGGGACCTGGCCTAAGTGGGCAGTCAGACATCCCTCTGGCAGCCTGGAAGCCCTCAAGGATGTCCACTTGCCAGCAGGAAGCAGGCCTAATCTGTAGTCAGACATCCTTAGTGCTGCTGAGGAGGTAGGAGAGGCTCCTACCACCACCATTGTACTGGCAGCCATCAGCCTGGCTTGTGGCTGAGCAGAGCTCCCCCTGTAGGAGTGCACTGACCACCAGGGGCAGCTCCTGCATTCAGCATCTGCCCCTGGTGGTCAGTGTGTGTCATAGTGACCAGTCAATCCCAGTCATTCTGCTGTTGGGGTCAATTTGAATATTACCGTATTATTATATAGGATAGAGGCCTGGTGCATGTGTGGGGCCAGCTGGTTTTCCCTGAAGTGTGTCCCAGATAAGGGTGGGGGTCCCACTGGGGTGCCTAGCCAGCCTGGGTGAGTGGCTGATAGCTGTTTGCAGGCTGGCCACAGCCCCTTCAAGGTGGGTGTCCCCCCCCCCCCCCGGAGTGCCTGGCCAGCCTGGGTGAGGGGCTGAGGGCCGATTTCAGGCTGGCCACATCCCCTTCAGGGAGGGAGTCCCTGCTGGGGTTCCTGGCCAGCCTGGATGAGGGGTTGAGGGGTGTTTGCAGGCTGGCCACAGCCCCTTCAGGGAGTGGTGTCCTGTTGGGGTGCCTGGCCAGCCTAGATGATTGGCTGATGGCTGTTTGCAGGCTGGCCACAGCCCCTTCAGGGAGGGGTTCCTGCTGGAGTGGCTGGCCAGCCTGGGTGAATGGCTGATGGCTGTTTGCAGCAAGGAAGGCTGGAAGCAGGTATCTGGGATTTATTTATCTTCTATAATTGAAACTTTGTTGCTTTAACTGGAACCAGATCAGGATGCCCCTGACAACCCAGGCTCCCAGAGCTTCCTTGAGCCCAAGCCGGCAGGAAGCAGGTATCTGGGGTTTATTTATCTTCTATAATTGAAACTTTGTTGCCTTAAGTGGAGACCACAGCCAGCCAAGGCAGGTTGGAACCTTAGATTCCTCCATTGCCTGGGGCAAGCCTCCTGCTTGTTCTAGCTCCTTGGCTGCCGGCCGCCATCTTGGCTGAGTTATTTGCATACAGTCGCTCTGATTGGCTGGTGGGCATGGCTTAAGTGTAGCAGAGTGCCACCAATTTGCATATTACTCTTTTATTAGATTAGATTTTTTTAAATATATTTTATTGATTTATTACAGAGAGGAAGGGAGAGGAATAGAGAGCTAGAAACATCGATGAGAGAGAAACATCAATCAGCTGCCTCCTGCGCACCTCCTATTGGGGATGTTCCTGAAACCAAGGTACATGCCCTTGACCGGAATCGAACCTGGAGCCTTTCAGTCAGCAGGCCGACGCTCCATCCATTGAGCCAAACCAGTTAGGACTAGATTAGATATTTTTAGAAGCAACCACCATAAATAAAATCGAATCGAATAAAAGAGTAATATGCAAATTAACCATCTCTCCAGGACACCCAAGCCATGCCCACTAGCCAAGCCATGCCCACCAGCCAATTAGAGTGGCTGTATGCAAATTAACCCGGCCAAGATGGTGGCTGGCAGCCACGGAGCTAGAGTAAACAGCAGGCTTCCATTGCAACTGCCTGCCTAGGCTGGTTGAGCCTCTGCTCACAGTAACAATGTTTCAATTATATAAGTCACGGAGCTGAAACAAACAGGAGGCTTCATTACCTGCCTAGGCCTAGGCTCAAAGCAACAGTGTTTCAATTGTAGAAGATAAACCCCAGAAACCTGATTCCAGTCAGCCTTGCTGGGACCTTGGGTCAATGGGAGCTGTGGGCAGCCTGAAAGCCTGAAAATGCCCCTCAGCCCCCCACCCAGGCTGGCCAGGTACCCCAATAGGGACTCGAACCCTGAAGGGACTGTGGGCAGCCTGAAAACGGCCCTCAGCCCCTCACCCAAGCTGGCCAGGTACCCCAATAGGGACTCGAACCCTGAAGGGACTGTGGGCAGCCTGAAAACGGCCCTCAATTCCTCACCCAGGCTGCCCAGGCACCCCAGTAGAAACCCAAAAACTGAAGGGACTGTGGGCAGCCTGAAAACGGCCCTCAGCCCCTCACCCAGGCTTGCCATACCCCAATGGGGTGAGGGTCCACACTGGGGGGCTTGGCCAGCCTGAAAACAACCATCAGCCCCTCATCCAGGCTAGCCAGGCATGCCAGCAGGTGGACATCCCCTGAGGGGTCCCAGACTGTGAGAGGGCACAGGCAGGGCTGATGGACCCCACGAGTGCACAAATTTTTGTGCACCGGGCCCCTAGTAGTTTTATAAAATGATAAAATTTTTTTTAAAAAATTAAGATATAACACTTATTTAAAAGTTCTATGTTTAATCTAAGACATTATTCATTTAGTTATTTTTATTTATATACAGAATAAGTTTTTAATCTTTCAGTGCGAATAACTAATTAAAAGGAACTTAAAAAATTTAGGTCTCTACAAAAGTCATTCATTTTAATTAACCTATAATTTTCATATATTCATTACAATGTATCCTGACAAATGTGAGACTCATTTACATTTCTCATGTGTAACATATGCTTTTTATATGTTTATAAATGTATTATTCTCCTTTATTTTACATTTGCTATATTGGTATTATTTAACTGTCAGATAAATCTCTTCTCTTTCATAGCATTTTCCTAAGGTCAAGAGTGGCATAGGGTGAATAGGCAGAGCTTATTTCATTTCCAGCAGTCACACAGAATCATGGCCAATATATTGAATGAATATTTATTTTCTGTGTTTTACAGATCACTGAGAACAGTACTTTTATCTTTTCATCTCTGTAAACAATATTTCATAGATGTGAACTTATCTGTGGAACAACTAAATCCATATTGCTTTAATATATAAATGAATGTTTAATTATTCACTGACATATAAATAGCCTCATTAGTTAAATCTAAAGCTCTTGGAAATTCCAGACAGTGACCTGTCTTTGTATTGTCTGTACCCAGCCCAGTGAGAAAAACATAATAGATATTAATAGATTTCATTTAAAAATTGGGTGACATACATTTACTATTTTAGAAGCTTGAGAATTCTAGATAAGTATATGTGAATAAACCATATATGTTAAGAATCAAAATGTTTATATCTAAATGATAAAAATAACAAAAATAAAAAATAAAGGTAACTACAGCTACATTGCAATAAAATGAGAACATTGTGATAGAAAGAGGCTAATAAATGTAATCTGATTTCAATTTTCAGTAACATTTTTAAAAACAAAAAGTCAATTAGCCTTAACAAGCATATTAAATCTTTAGAACACTAAACTTTAAAGTAAATTATTAAATCTTAATTCTGATTTACTGGCTAAATGGAGTCCTGAATGATCTAATCTACAATACAAATATATATATATATAGATAGATATATAGATATATATCTATATCTATATATCTATCTATATATATATCCTATCTAATAAAAGAGTAATATGCAAATTAGGCATCACTCCATCACAAAGATTCTGCCCCCATAGCCACAAGATGGTGGCACCCAGTCCGGCTCAGTGCTGCCATGGAAGTGGTCAGGCCAGTTAGCCAGGTAGGTGGCGGGGAAGGTGGGGGGACCGAGGGGCAGAACAGGTGATCAGAGGGGGATGGGGGTCCCCTGCCCGGGCCAGAGGCCTCAAGCATGGCCAAGGGCAGAGCTGGTAATCGGAGAGGGCAGGGGTGGAGCCAGTGATTGCAGGAGTATGAGGATGCTCTACCCAGGCATAAGGCCTGGGCCAGAGGCCTCAGGCATGGGCAGTGGCAAGGCTGGAGATCACAGGGGCCTGGGCTCCACAGAGCCAGCAATTAGAGGGGCAGGAGCAGAGGCTGTGATTGCATTAAGTCTGGGCACCAGTGGAGCCAGCAATGCAGGGGCCTGGGAGTACCCTGCCCAGGCCTGTAGCCTTGACCAGAGGCTGCTAGTGGGACAAGGGCAGAGCCATTGATGGCAGGGGACAGGATCAGAGCCGGTGATCGCAGAGGCCTGGGCTCTGTGAAGCCGGCAATCGGAGGGATTTGGGGGTCTTCTGCCCAGGCAAAAGAGTAATGTGCAAATTAACACTCACTTCGTCACAAAGATGGCAGCAGCCAGGGAGCTGTAGCAAGGCAGGAGGCTTGCCTTGCCCTGGCAATGGAGGAAGCCAAGATTCCCACCTGCCCTGCTGGCCCTGAGGTCCTCTCAAGGCAACAAAGTTTCAATTACAGAATGTAAATAAACCCAAGATACCTGTTTCCAGCTGGCGACTTTGAGCGGGACCAAGGCAACAAAGTTTCTATTATAGAAGTTAAATAAATTCCAGATACCTGCTTCCAGCCTGCGGCCATGGCCAGCCTGGTAATGGCCCTCATCCCCTCACCCAGACTGGCCAGGCCCCCCAGTATTGACCCCCACCCTGAAGGGACTGTGGCCAGCCTGAAAACAGCCCTCAGTCCCTCACCCAGGCTGGCCACTCTCCCATGGGGTGAGGGTCCCCTCCGGGGGGTTTGACCAGCCTACAAACAGCCATCAGCCCCTCCCCCAGGCTGGCCAGACACCCCAGAAGGACATCCTTCAGGGAAAACCAGCTGACCCCCACCTGTGCACCAGGCGTCTGTCCTATATAATAAAAGGTTAATATGCAAATTGACCCTAACAGAACAACTGGGAATTACTGGTCACTATGATACACATTGACCACCTGAGGGCAGATGCTCAATGCAGGAGATGCCCTCTGTTGGTCAGTGCACTCCCACAGTGGGAGCTCTGTTCAGCCACAAGCCAGGCTGATGGCTGCCAGCACAGTGGTGGTGGCAGGAGCCTCTCCCACCTCCTTAGCAGTGTTAAAGATAACCAACTGCAGCTTAGGCCTGCTTCCTGCTGGCAAGTGGACATCCCCCATGGCTCCTGGGCTGCCAAAGTGATGTCTGACTACCAGTTTAAACCCGTTACAATGGGGAGTGGGCCTAAGCCAGCAGGTGGACATCCCCCAAGGGGTCCCAGACTGGGAGAGGGCACAGACTGGGCTGAGGGAGCCGCCCCCCACCACGAGTGCACAAATTTTTGTGTACCGGGCCTCTAGTCTAATATAATAAAAGAGTAATACGCAAATTGACTGTTACCCGAGACACCTAAGCCATGCCCACCAGCCAAGCTACACCTCCCAGCCAACCAGAGCGGCTGTAGCAAATTAACCCAGCCAAGATGGAGGCCAGCAGCTACGGAGCTAGAGCAAACCAGAGGTTTCTGTTGCAACTGCTTGCCTAGGCTGGCTGAGCCTCTGCTCACGGCCATGCCCACCAGCCAATCAGAGCGGCTGTATGCAAATTAACCCAGCCAAGATGGAGGCTGGCAGGGCGGCTCTGCACTGGGAGCCTCCATGGCCGGCATAGCTGTGCCAGGTGTGTCAGCTCAGTGGGGGGGGGGGTCCGGCCTGGGGCCTCCTCGGGGCGTCCAGGAGCAGCTGTCCTGGGTCTGCTGCCTGGTTCCACCTCCCGGGGGCCTCCTTGGGGTGTCCAGGAGCGTTCGTCCTGGGTCCACTGCCTGGCTCTGCCCTGGGGGCCTCCTCAGGGGCATGCAGGAGCACCCGTCCAGGGTCCGCTACTTTCATCTGCTCCCCAGAGACCTCCACAGGGTGTGCAGGAGCGTCTGCTGCACAGTGCGGAGAATCCGAAGCCAGTCCACTGCCCGGTTCCACCCCAGTGTGTTTGCTCAGCAGCAGGACCCCACCGAGGGATCCTGCACCAGGGTCTGCCCCTGGCTTGCCACCCAGCTCTGCGCCAGGTGTGTCCCCTCAGCAGTGGAGGCCCACCGGGCATGTGAGATCGTGGGCCCTCTGATGGGAAATGTCCAGGCCTGCACTCACCAGCCCTCCCACCCCCCAGTGCACGAACCTGAAGGGGCTGTGGGCAGCCTGAGAATGGCCCTCAGCCCCTCACCCAGGCTTGCCAGGCATACCAGCAGGTGGACAACTCCCCCGAGGTGTCCCAGACTGCAAGAGGGCACAGGCCGGGCTGAGGAACCCCCACCCCCTGAGTGCACAAATTTTTGTGCACCGGGCCCCTAGTATTTACACAAAAAGAAGTAACATGGAAATTAGATAAGGATGCCATAAAGGTCACGATGAGCTCAGGAGGAGAGGCCGGCTAGGCATGGAGCCTGAGAGAACAACACGCAGGCACAGTCCAGAGCTGGAGAGAACACCACCACAGCGGGATCCGGACTCAAGCCTCTCAGCAGCAACACTGGGCTGCTGGGGCCAGAGCCAGTGGGGAAACAAGCCCACAGGGCATTCAGAACCCAAACCCAACCCCAACCCCGAGACAGCACTGGGCTGGTGGGGCCAGAGCCAGGGGAAACACAAACCCACAGAAGATGGTCCTGATCAGGCCAGTCGCTATGACATCCACTGTAGCCAGCAAACCAGCCGGATCAGGGGGTGGGGCCATCAGCCAACCTCACAACCCTCCCCCCACGACTGACCTGCCTCGGACTCTCCCAGCCCCATCAAGAGCAGGCCACATAGAGCCTGGACCCTTCCTGGCAGCCCCAATGGCCCTGATGGCCCTGCCCAGAGAGTAGAGGCGCCTGATTGGCAGGGACAGGGACCACAGGCCTCCAGGGAACACTACAGAGTTGGCAAGGAGAAAGGGCCTGTGAAGGGGGAGGAGGTGAAACCAGCAGACATCAGCCCAGGATCCAGCCTTTCCCCTCGGAGGCAACAAGACCTAAACCCAGAACCCCAGCCCAAATTGGAAGAATCCTAGGGAAGCTTCAGGAAGCTTTATGCAAAGTTGCACGTTGAGAACTAGAGACTTCGTGAGGCCTTGACCCAGACTACACTGCGGCTGGTACAGCTCAAGGTGGAGCTGGAGCACACCACGCTTTGCAGAGAGGCCGGCCCTCCTGGAGCTGGAGAGATTTGAGCACAGGGCCCTGGAGTACAAGGCCACTGAGCTGGAGAGAGAGCTGAAGGGCCCTTCCAACCTCGAGGCTGACAACCAGTGCCTCAAGGAGAAGAACATGGCCCTGATCTGCATCATCAGCAAACTGTCTAAGTGACCCCAGAGGACTTGGCCCTGCATTCACATTTATACAGTTGTTTCTGCCACATGCACCCCTTCCCCTATGTGAACATGAGTGACAGGGCTGCTGGGGAGTCTCTAAAAATCTGTAACCTCCCCTTGGGACCTCCAGGCTGTGAGGGGAGGACATCCATCAGCCCCTCACCCAGGATGGCCACACCCTCATGGGGTGAGGGTCTCTGCTGGGGTCTGTGGCCAGCCTGCAAACAGCCATCAGCCACTCACCCAGGCTGCCCAGGCACCCCAATGGGACCCCTACCATGATCTGGGACACACTTCGGGGCAAACCAGCCAGCCCCCACCTGTGTATCAGGCCTCTATCCTATATAATAAAAGGGTAATATGCAAGTTGACCCTAACATCAGAATGACTGGGATTGACTGGTCACTATGACACACACTGACCACCAGGGGGCAGATGCTCAATGCAGGAGCTGCCCCTGGTGGTCAGTGCACTCCCACAGGGGGGAGCTCTGCTCAGCCACAAGCCAGACCAACAGCTGCCAGTACAGCGGTGGCAGTGGGAGCCTCTCCCATCTCCTTAGCAGCGCTAAGGATGTCTGACTGCAGTTTAGGCCTGCTCCCCGCTGGCAAGTGAACATCCTTGAGGGCTCCCTGGCTGCCAAAGGTATGTCTGACTTCCAGCTTAGGCCCAATCCCCCAGGGAATGGGCCTAAGCCAGCAGGTGGACATCCCCCAAGGGGTCCCAGACTGCAAGAGGGCACAGGCCATGTGAGGCTGAGGGATACCCCCCAAGTGCACAAATTTTTGTGCACCAGGCCTCTAGTATATACATGTACATATATATACATATACATATATACATATATATATGTATGTATATGTATGTATGTGTGTGTGTGTGTGTGTGTCTATTTCTGGCCATAAAATAGTGAATATTTTAAAGGCCCTTATACATGTATTTTTTTAAAACTACCAAACTGTTATTTTAATAACCTGTTTTCTAACCTATAAAATGAAGTTATTATACAATAACTCTAAAATAGTAAGTCATACAACATATACATTTTTCCTTAATACAGTATCATGAAAATTACAATAAAACTGGAGCACCTTAATGTTTACTTTAAACCATACTAAGAAATATGCTATACAAGTAACAGGCACTTTTGAAATTGTGTTTCTTTTTTCTGATTAAAAACTGAGGTCTCTTTCTGATTGCTCCCCTCATTAAATTGAGCATATAACATAGCCAAGGTACCAGTGAAATTTCCTCATTAAGTGTTCTAGTATTCTAAAATTTTCCTGGCTAACAAGTGGACCAAAGTACAAGTTTTGATTTTAGGAACTTAAAAAAACTCTTATGATTTTGTTCAATGAGCTCTATTAGTTTGCTCAGCTGTTTCTCGTCACACTGAATGGAAACTACTAATTATTGTCACTTGCATTCACAAGAGAAATATTATCTAAGTCGACTGGGGAAGAGATGAAAAAAATTTTCAGTGTTTTCTTTGTAGAAAAGGTTGAGCTAAGCTTCTCATCAGTAACACTCTACCTGCAGAGATTAAGGGATCTAACCAAGAGTACTACTAGACATATACAACAAGAGAGGCTCCTTCTGAGGTGCCCAGATGTCCCGCTTTCGCCAGAACAGTCCCAATTTTTAACAATTTGTCCCGCGTCCCGCGGCATTTAAAAAAAAGTCCCAATTACTCTTTGTAATATTTTAAGTAATAATAAAAAAAAAAAGAAAAAAAAAGACACCCCCCACCCCCCGCAGTCAACGTTGTACCGCTTTAAATCTGGTCACCTTACCTTAACCAAATAGATTCATTTTTAAAATAGTGCTATAATTCAGCTTTTTTCCCTATCCTTATTTTTCTTTCATTTCGGTATGTTTATAACTACCTCATTATATTTAAAAATAAACTTCAGTTGTCTGAGATAATTTTTGAAATAACTTATTATCCTATACATAGTTTAACTCACTAATTACACATTAACTTCTTTATCTTTAGTAATATTATATATCATGTTATAGAAACCTAAGAAAAACATCCTGCCACTAAAATAAAAATTAAGGTGATATTAAGATATAATTTAGCTCAAATTTGGGGGTAATCATTTCAATTAGTATTAATTCTTACTTGGAATACAGACTAATGTAATGCCTTTTTACCTTCTAGTACACACAATATTCCTCCTTATTAACTTGTGTCAAATATACCATTATAATCAATATAGGTAGGCAAATTTTCATACATTTTTTTAAAATAGTGGGTAAGTGCTTTTCTTTATCCTGGATATTGTTTGCTCTGTACTATCTAACAACAAGTTTTTCCTTGCAATGCTCTTGTATACAAAATGTAAGTATCATAATATAGTACAGTCAACCTGAAAGAATAATCACTCTACTGTTATCAGTAAATTAAATAAATGAATAAATTATGTATATAATCATTTACATATAGTGCTTATTTTTTTATCAGTTCCATATAGCCCAAGATACTTACAATTACAAGAGCAAAAGAAATAACTGATTAGCAATTTTTACCTCCTAAACATGGAATTTCTAAGAAGATATTTTGTATCTCCTATGATCAAAAAGTAAGCATAAAAACAGACATGCAGACCAATGAAACAGAATTGGGAGGCAGAAATAAAACCATGTGTATATGGGCAAATAAGTTTTTGCAAAGAAGCCAAAAACATATGGTGGAGAAAAAAAATTTCTTCAATAAATGGTGCTGGGAACATTGCAAAGCAATGACAAAAGAATGACAAAAGAATGAAACTACAATAAATCAGATAGAAGAAAATATAGGTTCTAAACTTATGGACCTTGGGCTTAGAGATGTTTTAATATATATTTTTTATTGATTTTTTACAGAGAGGAATGGAGAGGGATAGAGAGTTAGAAACATCAATGAGAGAGAAACATTGATCAGGTGCCTCCTGCACACTCCCTACTGGGGATGTGCCTGAAACCAAGGTACATGTCCTTGACCAGAATCGAACCTGGGATCCTTGAGTCCACTGGCCGACGCTCTATCCACTGAGCCAAACCGGTTAGGGCTGCTGGGCTTAGAGATTTTATGAATCTGGCCCCAAAGGAAAAGGAAGTAAAGGTAAAAATAAATGAGACTATATCAAACTAAAAAGTTTATGCCCAACAAAAGAAACTGACAACAAAACCAATTGAATGGGAAAAGATATTTGCAAACAACAGTTCCAACAGGGGATTAACATAAAAAACATATAAAGAACACATGCAACTCAACACCAAACAAACAATCCAATTAAAAAATGGGCAGAGGACCTGAACAGATACTTCTCCCAAGAAGACATGAATCGCCAACAGATATATAAAAAGATGCTCAACTTCACTAGCAATTAAGGAAATGCAAATCAAAACTATGATGATATACCACATCACACTTGTTAGAATGGCTATTATCAACAAGGCAAGTAATAACACCTGTTGGAAAAGTTGTGGTGGAAAAGCAACCCTCATCAATAAATGATGCTGGTGAGAACGTAAACTGGGACAGCCACCATGGAAAACAGCAGGAAGGTTCTTCAAAAAATTACAAATAGGATTACCATATCACACAGCAACCCATCTTCCAGGTATCTATCTACAGGAAAAATTTGAAAACATTTATTCACAAAGATATATGTTTAATGAAGCATTATTCAGGGTGACCAGGATATGGAACAACTGCAGCAACCTTTGATAGATGATTAAAGATGTGGTACATGTATACAACAGAATACTACTCAATCATAAGAAAAGATGAAATACTGCCATTTGCAGCAACATGGAGGAACCTTGAGAATATCATGCTAAGCAAAATAAGTCAGACAGAAAAATCTAAGGACCATATTGTTTTACTCATATGTGGTATATAAAACTGAAAGCAACACATGAACAAACACGAAAAACAAAGAAATAAAAAAAAACAAAAAACTAATAGATACAGACAGCAATATTGTGGGTACCAGAGGGGAGGGGCGTGGGGAGTAGTACAGTATAAAGGGATCAAATATATGGTGATGGAAATTGATTTGACTTCTGATGGTGGGCACACAATGTAATATACAGTTCATTTATCAGAGAAATGTATACTTTAAACCTAAGTATGTAATCCTTTCAACCAATGTCACCCCAATAAATTTAAAATGAAAAAATAACTCTAGAAAAAAGTAAGCATGACTTTTACATCTGAAGTTATGAAATGACATGAGAAAAAGCAATGAGTTTTCAATCATATCCACCAAGTACAGGTCATGAAACGGGCCAATGACCAGAGAATGCAACAATAGCCTACGAAAGTAGCTGAATGTATTTTTCAGGACATGCACCGAAAATACAGACTTTCATCATAATTCTCACTCCAAAGATCAATTAAAATGAACATTTGCCAGTATTTGAAACTGAAAACTTGCACTTTAATTACTGATTTTAATGATTAACACAGATTAAATAAACCAGAATAAGACAGTCTAATGTTCTTTAAACAAAAGCTCACTCCATAGGTCAGTCCACAGATTGCCAATACATATGTGAAACATTTATTTTCTGTACATGTTTTTAAAATGCATATTTATGCTTTATATTCATGTAAATGGAATGTATAACTGTCTATAAAATTAACATTAGAAAATTGAATTTTACAAATAAAACACATAAAAAGATTGACAGTTTCTTTACTCCTTTCTCCCACATAATCTAACTTATTATCCAACTGTTCATCATATAAAAAGTCAAGTATTTAAAGAGTAAACATCAGTCACTCAAGGATATATAATATCAACAGAGCAGGATGGGTTTCTAAAGAACAGAGATCATGTGATAATCATCACTACAGCTTAAGAACCTAGCAAACACAAGGAAGATGCTTATTATGTGATTACTAGAGGCCTAGTGCATGAAATTCATGCATTGGGTCGGTGGAGTCCCTCAGCCTGGCCTGCGCCTCCTTGCAGTCCAGGACCTCTCAGGGGATGTCCACCTGCCAGCATGGGGCCTAAGCTAGCAGACAGACATCCCTCTCCCAGTCTGGGACACCTCACTCCTTACTGCCCACCTGCAGCAGAGGTGGGAGAGGCTCCCACCACCACCGCTGTGCTCACCAGCCATGAGCCTGGCTTCTGGCTGAACGGTGCTCCCCCTGTGGGGGCACACTGATGACCAGGGGAGCTCCTACATTTAGCATCTGCCCCCTGGTGGACAGTGTACATCATAGCAACCGGTCATTCTGCTGGTCGTTCCGCCATTAGGTCAACTTGCATATTAGGGTTTTATTATATAGGATTGAGGGACTTATTTTAATTCTGAGATAAAATATAATGAAATAATATATATTACTTTCAAATAAATGGCACATAAATACTTTATATTATAAGGGTTGATCACCAGTACTGTTATATATTATCATATTTAACAAATGTGTTAAGTTTTTCTCATTGATTCTGGAGGAGCTTGGAAATTCTTCACTGGATCATATATTTTGGGAAGGAAAGTTTTCCTTGAACCCTTACATATAATTAGTACACTTTCTATCAAATAGTAGGCCTTCAATAAATACTATTAAAAGAATTAATGATTTCATTCAGTTTTAGAATATTTATTATTGAAAACTAAAACTGTATATAACAAGTCATGTTTATCAAAGGAAATAACTATAAAAGTAGTATTTTCCAGAACTTCCTAAGCACTAAACTGTAAGATTTTTCTATGCTTGAATATAGATTTAAGAATATTTGGAAATGTTTAAATGAAGCATCTCCACATGAATTTTCTAAATACACACTAAGTATATATGACTGTTAAGTCAGGACTTTATGCTTCTATATATTTAATAATTGCATTCCTATATTACTATTACAGGCGACTCAAAGTAATAGATAATTAACTGGTCAGGGAAATTTTTAAAATTATATGTAATTTACTGTTATTTAGTGGAAAACCTAATGATTTCTTCCATTTTTCTTGTTACCAAAACTATAATATATCCCATAATCTCATTTCTGGGTCTCTTACATGCTTTCTGAATATTTGTTTCTTTTCATTGAAACAACTGCAGAGAGAAAATTAGTGAAAACTATCTAAAAACACACCTATTTTATATATAGTACTACCTGGATTTGTTTTTAATAACACTAATCTGACCATAATAGAGATGAATAAAACTGGTGAATGAGGCAAACATCCAAATATTGCTCTTTGTTAGCTAAAAACTAGACTCTGTTGGATTATTATATTGCTTTGTGAAGATGTCCCCACCCACTTGTGTCATGATCAATTTTGCAAAAACTCAACATATATGGAAAGTTATCAAGTCAGAAATGCATTAACAAATTGCATTTTTAATCTAATGAGTGTACATTACGTACAATAGTTTAAAATAGCAAAACTGTACTATGAAGATTATATTTTAAATCATAGTCTGAGCTGAATAAAGTGGAAAATGGAAAACTCATCCCATCCTTCCTATGCCCTACCTATTACCAATAATTATATAGTAAGGTGATTTTTATGGGGAACAATGGTAACTTTATTTTGTCCTCATAAGAAAAAATGACTTAAATGTTGAATATCTACATTTGTTTCTCTGTAAGGATAATATGGTTTCATAAATTATACCTCCAAAATGTATCTCAAAGCCATCGTCTCTACTTCTTCACTAATCATGGCCGAGCTACCATAACCTCTCTCCTGGACAACCCCCACAGACTCCTAATTCTACTTTTGCCATCTTCCAATCTCTTTGCTTACCAGCCATAATGCTTTTAAAATGAAAATTGCTTAAAGTATCTCAAAAACCTCTCATTTTACCTAGAATAATATTAAAACACAACTCCATACCAAGGTTTCTTTCCTCCTCTGTGGGATCTGGTTCCTTTTACAACTGATATGTGTCTCCCTTCCTCCGCGAGCTCTAGCTCCTCATACTGGACTTGAGTCCTTCAAATGTATCAAGCTCAATTCCCTCCTTCCCACTTTGTACAATTAGCTCTTTCTCTTCCCTAAGAATGTGGCTTAAATGTCACTTCTCCAGATAGGTCTTTCCAGCCATCACATTTAAAATATAAGGTTTCTTCTGTTATTTTCTACTTCAAAGCCATTGTTATTTCCTCCATAGAATATCTAAGAACTTTTTTCATTTTATTTTACCTAACTTTTTTTTTATCACTCTTCCTTACTAGCAATAAATACCATGAGTGCATGGACACTATTTGCCTTATCCTTTTTCCTCCATCATCCAGATATTAAATTCTAGAAAACAATACTTAATAAAATAAGGCAAATGTAGAAGCAATATATAATTCCCCTTTTTAAAGAAATAATGTTGGTTTAATGAAACTGCAATCTGATCAGAATCCTGACATAATGCATATGTTGCACTCTTTAAATAATATAATTTTTATTAAAGAATACTGTAGATGTATAAACATCTCTGTAAATTGACAATGCACACTATATAAACTCAGTCCATTTTTATTACTTAACTATATATATTGATCTCCACTGTATTTGCACTCTCAAAAAAAAAATGTTGAGACCAGAACACAATGAAAAACGTCTATTACTATAGGGGCTTGGTTGATGTATAGTGTGAAACCGTATCTACTCTTGGGACAAATGGAATATATAGTTAGAAGTACTCAGTGTGTGAAGAGAGAAAGAGAAAGAATAAGAGCGTGACTGAGATATGGTGCCTGTGTTAGGGAAAGCGGATTGGTAGAAGGAAATACAATAAATTTATGATGCCTTTGTACACAGTAGTTTTTACTTGCAATGATTATTGAAGAAATAAACACTTCTACTCTAATATTTTTCTTAATGTTTAACTTTTTAACACAAAATTCTTTATAGAGGAAGTTTGTAACTTTATAGAGGAAGTTTGAAAATATAAAAACAGTAAAATATGTAATTTAAACATTAATTTTGTCTTGTACCATAGGATATACATTTTTCCTCCTAGGAAAATCCAAATAAATATGTTCTATTGAGGTTACCTCTAGTTTGAAGAAGAGACCCTTAAAGGGTATTGTATAATTTTTTTGCAAGAAAAAGGTTTTAGATTTAGTCTTATCCCCAACCCAGAGGAAAAAACACTTAGATGATCAATACATATTAATGACATTTTCTCTTTCTACTTCAAATACTAATCATAACAACTAATTACACAATTACTTTAATTTGTAAATGTATAACAAAATTACATTCCAAGTTGTTTTTAGCCACATAAAAGCATGTGATTAAAATCTCCTATACCTTTATAGCTATGAAGGTTAGTCCTGTCAGTGAATTTTATAAGTGAAATTCTTTTAGAAATATTCTTTGTAAATCATGTAGTTTTCCTTAACAAGTTTTTAATGTTTTCAGTAAAGGTCACTCTTGAACTTTCTAAAAAAATTTCAACTCCTTCCTTTCTATTACAGGAAGAACAATATTTAGTTTTACAATAAGTTATGGCAGTTAACTAATTTTAGGCTACAAATTTTTATTAAGCAGGCATTTTTCTGCTTAGGCATGTTCACCTGTATTGATATACAACTTAATGAATTTTACACTAAATTCATCCAAAGTAATAAATTCAATGAAACTAACAAAAAAGACTACTGTTTCCCTTGTTTCATTGGCACTTAATTCCCTAAAGGAAAAATGATAAATTCACACAATCGTGGTAGCAAAATAAGCTCACTAGATTCTTATAGCCAAACCAAATTTTGATTTAATGAATTACTTGAGTATCTGATTGATGATGAGCCACACCCTGAGAAATGCATCAGTTCTTTCAGGCTATACAGTACTATTTGCTAAAGTAATCTTTGAATAAATGGACCCCTGGTGGCTACTAAGCACTATAATTGATATACATGGTTACTTAATGTATAAAACAAAACTGTATTTTATATTCACCTAAGTGAATATAAGAGATAAAAGTTTATATATACTGAGAAGACAAAATGTATTATTTTAAAGTAAAATTGCCAGCACCTAATAAGTACTGAGGTCTTAAATACAGGGAACATTATTAGAGTAAGAGAAATATGAACACAAATCACGTTTTCACTTACTGAACAGATGAGTGATCTAGGAAGCAAATCTACTTTCTGATCAATTCAAGGAGGTTGGGTAATAGGAAGACAGAGTCAAATTGATTTATTTCATCTTTATAGAGCACAGCTTCACAGCCAATTAAAAGACAAAAGATTGCTTCCTATAATCAAGTTACTCTTAGCACCAGGTTAAGCACCCTGTTAAAAATGAGGTAGTTCACTTTTTTGTCATTATCATTATTTTACCCATTCTAAGTATGGAAAACTAGGAGGGGGAGAAGAAGGTGAATCTATTCATTTTAAGCATGAAGAATTTTATATAACTTGGTAAAAATAGACACGTAATATTTTAAAAATTACTTTTCTAACATCCTTAAATAAAAGGCCAAGTAACATAAAAATAAAATTATGCCCTTCATAAAATAACAAATGTAAAAAACAAAACATGAATTCCATTAGCTCTTAAGATGAAAAGTTACTAGGAAAAAAACACATTTTCTTGAAATTAACTATTAATCACATTACTGATATTCATTAGGTATACTACATATCTAATTTATATTTCACATTAATCTTTCCATATTTTATACATATTATGATTCTGCAATACCCCATGTTTTCAAGGTTCAAAAATTGGTGAGTTATACTTCAATTCATGTTATCTATGAAACTACAAATTAAAAAAATATGCCCAAAATGTCCACAAGAATAAAATTTTGAAGTTTGAAATTTTATTAACTATTAGTGTGATCACTTGAGTTTCTGAAAGTTATTTAAAGGTATAATAGGGCATGATTTCTAATCACTGTGACTTAGGCTGTAAAAGTCATTTTATAAGTAACCACTTACGTCTGATGAAAAAATCTAAGCACACTTTCTCCTGAGTCTTCTGAAGAACTCTAAATTTTACCCAATTTGGCCTTAAGGTACTATTTTACCCAAATGTAACCTTATGCATAGCCTGTGTTTTTAGCATATGAACAGAAATTCAAATTAAAAGTTCTACTAAACTATCTTTAATGATCCTATTTAATAGATAGGTAAACTGAGTAATACTCATTCACTATCATTAAGTTAAGCTAATTTTTAAAAAACACTCATAAATTATACATATTTGGTAAATATTGTAGGTAAAATGTCTTTTAAACGTATGTGAAAGTCATCAAAATAGATTTTAAAAATTACTGCAAGAGGTTAACAAGTAACTCTTCTATGCTCTTAACATGAATATCTGAAAGGTTATACTTCAACACTTGACGTATTTGGTAGAATGGCACATTAGTCATTTATAGATTCAGAATATGTTTTATTCGTATTTTGTATCCTTGAGGCTTAGGGTGGTCACTGATGTCTCTTAGGCACTTAATGAATAAACACATGTTGCCTGAGGGAAACTACTGAATGAAAATAATATTTAAATATTTTTAATAAACTTGACTCTTAAAGTATACGTCTCTTTTAGTAGCCCTAGATACTAACAGAGTATAATATTTAAAAATTATTTTTCTCTCCTTAAAATGTACAAAGACCAAGTAAATAATTGTCATTTTTAACAATCTATTTTCACACAGGTTGATTCAGTTAACTACCCCTTTGCTATTTAATGCCAATACCCGTTACAAACAATTGAGGGATGTATGTGAAGAACAGGAGAATATGGAACTATAGGGGGCACTTAGATGATACATCTTCAAAGACATGACGGTGGTGTATGTTTTCCAAATTTACTCACCCACTTGCGATTGTAATCTGTCAGGTAAAAAAAAAAAAACACACACATTGCAAAAATAGAAATGTTAAGGAAAACATGCCAAAAATACAAATTGTATAAATGAAAACAATTGAATATTGATTCTGAATATTCCTAATAAAAGTAAATGGTCATATACGCTTATGGCTAAAAGAAAGCTGTGTTATTTTACTTGCCTTCTTTCTTAACCTTCTCACCCTCACAAGAATGTGCACACTCTGTGTCATCTGACCTCCATTTTTTATATCTGCAAATTATTCCAAAGCCTTATATGTTAAATAATAACTGTAATTGAAATGTTATAATTGAAGTCTTTAGACAACTGTGACATAACAGGTGACATATAAGTGGTCAGCACATTGCCAATGAGAGCATCCAGCGAGGTACATACATGCTGGAAAACTTTTACGGTTGTTCACTGCTTAGTCTAAGACGGTTTAGCTTATGCAGGTGATATTTTTATAGCTCTTTAAAAAGCACAGCAAATCCAAGATACGTTTCGTAAGGATAGTTTGAACTCAAGAAAATAATAAAAAATTCTGATCACCTTTCATTCTGTAATCCTGACTTTCCCTTTTCTCACACTATTCACACCTTTATTTTACCACTTTACCTACTAAAACAGTCTTCCTCCAAAAAAAAAAAAAAAAAAAAAAAAAATCTACCAGAGACTGTTTTTTAGAAATAGGACATTCACAACTTGGATGTTCACGCTGCACGCTTATCTCCCTCTACCCGCTTTGCGCACAAGGAATGATTGCACACAAGCCCACTGCACGCGGTCTGGATGGGACCAGGGGGCCGGCTGCGGAGAGGCGAGGGCAGCAGAGGGACCCCGGGCAAAGGCGAGGATCTGGTCCTGGGGCAGAGCGAAAACAACCTGCTTTCCTGAAGGGGTGTGAGACCCCACGCTTGCCCCAGCTCGGAGCGCCGGCCACCAAAAGCCAGAAGTCTCCACGAAGCGTGCGCCGGCAACACCGGCCTCCCGTGGAGCGGTCCGCGGAGGCTGCTGCTGAGGCTCGCGCATCCCTTTCAAGGCGTGTGCAAGCCGTAGGGACCGAAGTCGGGCAGGTCGCGGTCCCAGGCGAGGTGGCCAGGGCGCTCTGGTGCGAGAGCACCCTGGACCCCTCTGGGAGCGAGCGGGGGGGGGGGGAACTACACCGGGACGAAGTTACCTGCAGGAGGGCGACCCCAGCACCGGTCCTCGGAGCACCCACCTCCTCCGGCCCCTCCCGCTCCTCCGCCCCGTCCCTTACTTACCTTGGTTGTTGGAGACGTGGCTGCAGTCTCCCGGCCAAACTGTCAGCAGAGGCAAGAAGAAACCAAAAGGCCAAAGAAATTCTCGGACTTCGCAGCCCCCCATGGCTCTCCCAGGCTCTCCTCTCCTCCCCCTTGGAGAGAAGTGGCAGCCGCGCAGCCAGGTGTGCTGGGTAGGGTCGGGGACCCGGTCCACGTCTTCCTCCTCCTCCTCCTCCGCCTCCTCCTCTTCCTCCTCCACCCTGCCCGCAGGGGGTGTCCCGGGGCGCCCCCCGCGCCAGGCCCGGAGCGCAGGGCACGAAGGTCCAGGCTGTCCAGGTGCAGGCGCCGCTGCTCCGGAGGCGGACGCTGCAGCCTGCGGCGCCAGGGAGCTCCCGGCGGCTGTGGGCGAGCGGAATGGCATCCACCACCGCGTCCCGCTCGCGCGAGGACTATTCACTTGGGCCTGGGCGGGCGGGCGCGCGCGCAGGAGCGAGCTCGGGCTGTGGTTCCGGGGAGGGCAGCGAGGGGCGGGGGCGGGCGCCTCCGGGTGGGGAAGGGGGAGGGACGGCCAGGTGCGGCGGCCCGAGCCGCTCCGGACTCGAGTGGGCACTTGCGGAGCCGAAGGCGGGGGGAGGCGCAGCCGGCGCGGGGGCCGCGGGAACTTTCCTCCGGCCTGTGCGGGGAGAGCGGCGCGAAGGGCGTGGGGCCGCGAGGGGTCCGAGCCGGCTGCGCACTGCGCCTCAGCCCCTCGCCGGTGCGGCGACGGCGGCGGCTCGCCCCGCGGGCGCTTGTAGTGCGGCCGCGGCCGCGCCGCGCCTCGGCCTGGGCAGCCGCTTCCCCGGCATTTCCGAGGCCGCCCTTAGTCCCCCAAGCACTTTGCTCCCCATTTCGCGGCGGCGGCGGCGGCGGCGCCCGGCGTTGTCGGCTAGGCAGCCCCGGACACCGCCTCCCCCAGCCTTCACGTCGCCGCCGCAGGAGGGGGCGTGCTGTGGGCAGGCGCTCCGCTCCGGGGCGAGCCTGGTGGTGGCGGACCAGCCGGACCGCTCCCCCGCGCGTCTCGGCCAAACTTGCCCACCGGAGCGAGCGCCTCGGCCGCGGGGCCTCCTCGGCGGCTGGAGTCCGGGGACAGCAGCGGGAGGGAGCCGGCCGCGGAGAGTCGCACCAGGCTGGACGTGGCCCGGTGCCCGGCTTCCCCGAGGTCCTCGCGGCGCCTGAGGGTTAGGCGGACTTTGCGCTGCAGGTCACGAGCATCGGAGCGTCGTCGCCGCCGCGGGCGCTGGGGTCCCGGGTCCGGAGCGCCCGCGGCGCGGCAGCGTCGGATCGCGCGCTCCGAGGAGCGCAGGGCTGAGCGGCGCGTGGCCACGTCCCCGGCGGCCGAGAGCGCGGAGAGCGTGGCGGACCGACCGCCCGGGCGCGTGAGCCGCCCTCTTGCGGTCCCGCTGCCTCGCGGCGCTCGCAGGGGTCGGTCGGGAGCCGGGCACTGGCTGTTCCGCGGCCCCGCGCGGCGCTTGTGCCAGCGCCAGGGGTGGCACGCAGGGCTGACAGCGAGGGGCGCTCGGCGTCCGCGGCCCTGGCGCTCTCGCCCCGGAGCGGCGGCCACAGAGGGCAGGGCCGGGCCCGGAGCGCAGGGCCGGGCCCGGAGCGCTGCCGGCCCAGCAGCCGCGGCTCCGGTGCTGCCGGTTGGGCGCTAGAGGGGGTTAGTCGCCAACAAAAAACGCCTCCACGGCTCGCTGTTGGCGAGCGCTCGCGCGCGGTGCACCCCAGGGCACCCCTGGAGAGGAGGAAGGCACTCTGGCTAAACATAGGCGTGAACCATGCGTGCAGGAGCCTGTATTGCCAGTGTGGGGGGTTCGCTGATGCTGCTTTCGCTGTTACTATAATCCTTATTTTCTTTCTGGAACGGACTGAGGCCCTCCTCAAAGCTCCTAGGAATGTTTTGGAAAAAAATGTGTTTGACAAGGAGAAAAATGAACCGAGAAGAGCAAGTAGCGGTATTACAAAGGCTAGAGGGACTATTCCAAGTGGAAACGGAAAAGTGGCAGGAGTCGGGGGCGTGGTACATGAAGGAGTCAGGAGTCAACCTTCCACGCTGAGAAATTTCTGGAAAAGAAGGGACTCTTCCCTTCAATGTCTTTCAGCCTGGGGTGTTTGTGTCCCCTTAATTGAAGAGGTTTCAAGTATTGCGTTATAGTCAGTTGGAGGTAAAGATATGCAAAAGATGCACTATGTTTAGTTCAGCTGCGTGGAGGGAAATGTGAAATGCAAGTGATGCTGAGAGTCTGAGAAAGGTTTCTGATTGGTGACTGTACTTTCTCATTAGGAATGCAAATCCCCCTCTCTAAAATTGTCCACGTTAATTTAAATATATGCAAATCACTTCCGGAAAGATAACCAAGTATGGGATTTATAGATTGGTACCTAAAAAGGTAAAATCTCACTTTGTGTCTGATTTTATCACTCTTAACTGATATTGACTGACCACATGGGCATTTGCAAACTGAATTTGTAATTAACAAACTGTAAAACTAAAGGGCTATAATATAAATCGTTATGTCTAAATAAATAATGTTCTTAGAAGTGTTTCATGATTCATTATACTGATGTTTTATTCAAAATAATCTTTTAATGTAATTTACTGTCAAAGAATATATTTCCATGACCTTCTTATAATTACATTTGAAAATTTAAATGTTTACTTACAGTGAATAGTTTTATAGACTTAAGTAAACAAGTCACTAAGAGAAAAATTGTATCCAAAGAAGGCTTTCCTTATAAATGCCTAAAATATACTGTATGCTGTTAAACTGAAGGAATGTATAATATTATTAACGTGGAAATATAAACCATGTTAATCTATTTATAAACTTCTGGTTTTTAACTTAACTAGACTTGCAAGGAAGTTTTTTTTTTTTAAAGGAAAGAATCCCTAGAGTACAAATATTTTATATCAATACTAGGGGCCCGGTGCACAAAAATTTGTGCACTCGGGAGGTCCCTCAGCCCGTCCTGTGCCCTCTCACAGTCTGGGACCCTTCGGGGGATGTCCACCTGCTAGCATGCCTGGCCAGCCTGGGTGAGGGCCTGATGGCTGTTTGCAGGCTGGCCAAGCCCCCCAGTGTGAACCCTCACCCTACTGGGATGTGGCCAGCCTTAGTGAAGGGCTGAGGGCTGTTTTCAGACTTCCCACACTCCCTTCAGGGTTTGAGTCCCTACTGGGGTGACTGTCCAGCCTGGGTGTAGGGCTGAGGGCTGTTTTCAGACTGCCCACAGCTCCCATTGACCCAATATCCCAGCAAGGCTGGCTGGAAGCAGGTTTCTGGGGTTTATTTATCTTCTGTAATTGATATGCTGTTGCTTTAAGCCGAGGCCTAGGCAGGTAAGGAAGCCTCCTGTTTGCCTCAGTTCCATGGATTCTATAACTGAAGTGTTGCCTTAGTAGAGCCCCAGCTGGCCTAGGCAGGCAGTTTACTCCTGGTGCAACAGAGCGTCTGTTTACTCTAGCTCCGTGACTGCCAGCCTCCATCTTGGCTGGGTTAATTTGCATACAGCCGCTCTGATTGGCTGGTGGGTGTGGCTTAGGCATCCTGGAGACATGGTCCAATTCAATATTACTCTTTTATTAGATTAGATGTCAAATTCTAATACTTTGGTTGAGTATAACATTTTAGAGAATACAATATAAACAAAACACCAAGAAGCTTCTTTTAAAATTAAGCTATAAGGGAATGGTTCTAATAGATGGACAGAGAGGAAGGAAGGGAGGGAGGGAGGTAAAAGATTTATAAAAGCTAAGATTAATTTCTAGGAATCACAATTACAAATCATGGTACAATATGTGAAACATAAACTATTGTTTATTTCAGAGTAACAAAAACAGCTTGATTAAACTGGATTTCTATGCTCACCCCTACCTACAATTCACCTAAATTCACAATTTTTGTTTGTTTAAATAAATCAGAGCCCATATGGTATAATATACTACTTTTACCTGGTCAAATCATTGATTGTCACATTCTGGTTTGGGTTTTTAAGAAAAAAATAGTTACAACATTTTTCTCAGTATTAAGATAAACACACTTCATATGTTAAATATTCTCTAGAAGATAATGTCCTCATGTAAAACCTTAAAAAAGATTAACTGAAATATAATTATCATGACCTTTGACTATAAGGAGATTCCATGGGTTTGACATGATTATTAATTTCAAAACATGATTATAAAGCTAGTTACCATAACCATTTGTCTACTTGTGTTATAGATGATATACATATAAGTTTATATTTATATGCACACATATAAACAATGTCCATATGTGTATTCATCTTAACTAATAAAAGTGAAATATTAAAATTAACCGTTTTCCAGGACGGGGTAAGCCATGCCCACCTGCCAATCAGAGCTGCTGTATGCAAATTAACCCAGCCAAGATGGCAGAGGCTGCAGCCCCGGTGTGCAGCTTCTCCAGGGCTGCGGCCTCCGCCATCTTGGGAGCCTCCCGCCTGGGAAGGCATCCAGCGCCTTGGGCCTGCGTATGCCTTCACAGGCGGGAGCCTGGGGTGGGGGAGGCGGGGACCAGGCAGCTGGATCCCGCAGCCCCCGCCCAGGAGGCCGTGGGGGTCCGGCCGGCACCACCGCAGCCTTGGCTCCCGGGTGGGTGGCCCGTAGGGTTAGTGGGAGCTGTGGCCGGCCTGAAAACTGCCCTCAGCCCCTCACCCAGGCTTGCCACACCCCCTGGGGTGAGGGTCTCCACTGGGGAGCTTGGCCAGCTTGCAAACAGACATTGGCCCCTCACCCAGGCTGGCCAGGCATGCCAGCAGGTGGACATCCCCCGAGGGGTCCCAGACCGGGAGAGGGCACGGGCCGGGCTGAGGGACGCTCCCCCAGTGCACAAATTTTTGTGCACCGGGCCCCTAGTTCTAAAATATTTGTGAATTCTTTTATATGCTAGGTTCTCTTCGTTCAGAGAAGAGTTAATGGTTATATGAGTAAAAATAATTTGTTTTTAAAAGCTAACTTTTAAAATATTGTCATGGTTATCTTGTGTAAGCTAGAAGCAATTGCACTTAACAGAAATGTACTACTTTTTTATTTTTTTAATGTTGACATGTGACAGTTTAAAAATTATAAGCCACTCAATGGAATATTCGTGTAGATTTATCTGCACTTGTCTGTTTAAATCATACCAATATTCAGAAAAACATTCATGTCTCATTTTTCAATACTATATTTTTGACAATTATTTCGTATTCTCTCAGATCATTGATCTGGATTCAGGTAAGAATGATTAGATTTTTATTAAATAGAATATATGACACTAAAATTAGTCTAAACTTTCATTTATAGTGGAAATAATAGTATTCACAAATATTATTTGCTTTTAAAATGATGGACAGAGGAGAGACTTAACTTGCATTAATTCCTTTGAGACAAAAAAGAATTATAATGTTTAATAGTCAGCATCTTTCTTTCAAAGCTTGAGAAAGTCTCAAGTATTTTATTCTGATAGAAGAGTAAGTTATTCCATTTAAATCTGTAATTTTTATTGTCTGAAGTCAAGGTAGAAGCAACATAAAAAATGTTGATCCTGTAGTGTGTCAAAACATCAGGTCTTCAAATATTAGTTTAGTAATTTGAATAGATACAATGTCTAAGTCTTTTTTGTTAATATAAAATTGAGAGATAAGCTGTAAACAATACTATAATTGCCATGTCATTACCTTTAAAATGTAAATTAATTAAAAGATTAAATTGTATGCTTTAGCACAGGAACAGCTAAAGTAAAAAAAAAAAAAATCCACAAGGTGAAATATAGTGAATTTGAGGCCCTTTGTTTTAAGAAAGTAAGCAGGGGAAAAACACATATTTATGTTAGAATTTTTTTCTTTGATATTAGGATGTAGTTAATATTTTTATTAAATAAGAAATTCACAGCAATGCTGGGTATTTTACCTTATTGTTAGCATAATAAATCTTAAAATCTCACAAAAAATATTAACTTGAGACTACATAAAATGAACTACAGTGTGTTCTGCTATAATACTTCATTTTGTTCTTATGTAATATAGTATTTTATGGTAAAAGAAAAATATATGTGTATATATATTAATTAAAGAAATAATATATGTGTGTGTGAGTGTGCAGGCTTGTAATCTAATGAAAACATCCTTTCTAGTATATTTCTAATTCAGTAACCATTCACCAAGTGAGATTTTCATATGTATTTGTGCTGAGCATTATGGACAAGGTACAAAGATTATTATAGTTAGTTCCTAACCATCAAGAGTTTATGTTATATTCTAGGGCAAAGACATATGAATTATTCCAACACAAATCATTCTATAATATCCCCTAATGAAGTCCCAAATTATTATAGTTATAAAAAAATAGAGGAATCTTACCCTTTCCCTCTTAGACATGGATATTTATAGTTACTATTTTTGCTTGAGTTAAACTTACTCATAGTTTGGGTTGATTCATCCTCTGAAAGCTAGTGCATGAAATTTTACTAACATCTATATAATAAAAGGCTAATATGCAAATTGACTGGAAGGCAGAACAACCAGTCACTATGATGTGCACTGACTACCAGGGGGCAAATGCTCAACACAGGAGCTGCCTCCTGGTGGTCAGTGTGCTCCCACAGGGGGAGCGCTGCTCAGCCAGAAGCCAGGCTCACAGCTGGGGAGCAGTGGCAGTGGTGGGAGCCTCTCCTGCCTCCTCTGCAGAGCTAAGGATGTCTGATTGACAGAGAGCGGGCCTAACCCTGCAGTTGGACATCCCCCAAGGGTTCCTGGACTAGGAGAGGGCACAGGCAGGCCTGAGGGACCCTCCCAAGTGCATGAATTTCATGCACGAGGCCTCTAGTCCTATATAATAAAAGCATAATATGCAAATTGACCATCCCTTCAGGATGCCTAAGCCATGCCCACCAGCCAATCAGAGCTACTGTATGCAAATTAACCCAGCCAACATGGAGGCCGGCACTCAGGGAGCTGAGTAAACAGGCAGTTTCCGTTGCAGTAGGAGTGAAACTGTTTGCAGGCTGCCTGGGCTTCTCTCCACTCTAGGGAACAACATATTTGCAACAAAGTTTCAATGATAGAAGCCTTGGGAGCTGAAGCAAACAGCAGGCCAGGCCTGACTTCTAAGGGAAACATTGTTTCATCATAGAAGCCAGAGCTGAAGCAGAGAGAAGGTTTTGTTAACTGCCTAGGCCCCGGCTTAAAGGAAAAGTGTATCAATTATAGAAGATAAACCCCAGAAACCTGCTTCCAGCCAGCCTTGCTGGGACATTGGGTCAATGGGAGCTGTGGGCAGCCTGAAAGTCTGAAAACACCCCTCAACCCATCACCCAGGCTGGTCACACCCCAATGGGGTGAGGAACACCACTGGGGGGCTTGGCCAGCCTGCAAACAGCCATCAGCCCCTCACCCAGGCTGGCCAGGTACCCCAGTAGGGTCCCAAAACCTAAAGGAACTGTGGGCAGCCTGAAAGCCTGAAAGTGGCCCTCAGACCCACATCCAGGCTGGCCATACCCCAATGGGGTGAGGGACACCACTGGGGGGCTTGGTCAGCCTGCAGACAGCCAGACAGCCATCAATCCCTCACCCAGGCTGGACAGGTACCCCAATAGGGACCCAAAATCTGAAGGGACTGTGGACAGCCTGAAAGCATACACAGCCATCAGCCCCTCACCCAGCCTGACCAGGCACACCAGCAGGTGGACATCCCCCGAGGGGTCCCAGACTGCAAGAGGGCACAGGCCTGGCTGAGGAACCTCCCCCAAGTTCACAAATTTTTATGCACCAGACCCCTAGTTTTTTAATATTTCAGTTTAGTTTGAAATCAAGAACCATGTTTGCATTTTTTAAGTTCTGTATTTTTTGTGTATATTAAACTTGATAAAAATAAAAGAACAAATGTTGAGTGACATCTCATTATATTTCCAAGTGACCTATAATAACCCTATAAAAACTTAATATACAGTACCTAATATTTACCTTTTATGTCAGGGGTTCTATATAATTTTAATCAGTGTATTTCTTAACTAAGGCTATTAAAATTGTTTCATGGAACATAAACATTTCTCAGTGTCATCTTATAATTATTAGGTGATTAAAAATTATATATATATAAGTTATACCAATCATTTAACAATTAGCATGTGGTTTTTCACATTCTTGACCAACTTTGATTCACATATCCAATCTTTCCAAGGACCTTGAAAAGTTTTTAAAGGTCAGAGAATATTTCTGTTATGTCTCTACAAAAAGTATGTGCTAAATTATTGTGTTTAAATACTAATTATATTGATCTTTTTGGTCAAATTTACCATCTTTTGAAACCATCTTTATTAAGTTTTCATAAATAATATTTTAATACTTACACATTTAAACTGTAAAAATAGTTCCTACTTGTCCCTTTGCTGTTTATTAAAAATCAATAAATACTCTAGTCATTATAACTATAAAATTTTTATATGTGAATACGTATTCTGAGTTGTTATGAAAATGCATTTTTTTATTGCTCAGGGTTACACTTCTTTTGTGAGACTCCTCTAGTATTTCAGTGATAAATTCCAATTATGGTCTATAGTGTTAGAAGTATACTTACATTCATAATATTTGGAATTTAATTTTAATATCTTTGATATTTTTACAGGTGAAAATAAAAATTTATAAATTAGTGGAAAATGCAAATAAATACCAAGTTGACTTAGATTAGTATTAGTATAGTCAACTACAATTCTTGATTTATCGCTCTTGACTTATTTTACATCAAGGATTAAAATATGTAAGAAATGTAAAGTGTTTATACATATATATTATATATATGTTTCATGCTTGGTTTTGAGTATTTTTATTCAATGGGAAAGCATAAATTGTCTAGTCCATTGAGAATATGGGCAACCTTCAAATAAAATAGTAAGGTTATTTGTGATTTATCTAAAACAAATGCTATATATTAATGCTACTAGAATTAATGTCTAATAGAACTTAATACAATGTTAGCGATTTCTATATCTGTGCTTTCCAATACAGTAGCACTTCCACATGTGACTTTTATGTATTTGAATGCTTCTAGTATGACCGAAAAACTGAATTTTCAGTTTCTATTATTTTTAATAAATTGAAAATTAAGTAGTCATATGTGGCAGTGGCTACCACAATGGATGGTATGATATTTTATATAGGTATATATAGTTTTATTTTCAATGCTTCCACAATGATAGTTGGGGAAAATAAAAAAAGAATTTGAAAACCATATAAACATCCAGTGCACACAGTACAAATCTGTACAAAAAGAGCTTATACTTGCTATAGAAATTCTGTCACACAGTAATATTTATCATGAAAATGAAGCTCACTTTGAACAATTACTCTGCCACTACATGAGTTTACACTGTCTTCAAAGCTGGTTTGATGTGCTTTTTGCATATTATATTGAGTTGGTTAGAAGACATTAACAATAGTTGCTGACAGGAACTCATAACATTATTAAAAACTAGAGGCCCAATACACTAGAGACCAGTAGCAATCCACCAGGGTGAAGACGCTCAATGCAGGAGATGCCATGGCATGCACTGGCCATTTAAAAATAAATGGCACTGCCCTAGCTGGTTTGGCTCAGTGGATAGAGAGTCCCCCTGGAGCCTGAAGGGTCCTGGGTTTGATTCTGGTCAAAGTCAAGGGCACATAACAGGTTTCAGGCTCGGTCCCCAGTAGGGGGGCATACAAGAAATAGCCAGTCAATGATTCTCTCCCTCTCCCTTCCTCTCTGAAATCAATCTTAACTAATAAAAGCATAATATTAAAATTAACTGTTTCTTCGGGACGGCCTAAGCCATGCCTACCAGCCAATCAGAATGGCTGTATGCAAATTAGCCTAGCCAAGATGGCGGAGGTCGCAGCTCCAGTGTGCGCTTCTCTGGGGCTACTGCCTCCACCATCTTGGGAGCCTCCGTCCTGGAAAGGCATCTGGCACCCTGGGCTGATGCCTTCCCAGGTGGAGAAGCCTTCCGGGGCGAGGACGAGCCAGCGGGACCCGCGGCCCCCTCCTGGGTGGCGCTGGCCACCTGATCGGCCTCACAGGCGGGAGAAGCCTTTCAGGGATGAGGACGAGTCGGCGGGACTCCCGGCCCCCTCCTGGGAGAAGCTTTCCGCGGGGGCGGGGATAAGCCAGCGGGACCCCGCGGCCCCCTCCTAGGAGGCCGAAGAGGTGGCCAGCATCAATCCATCGCTTCCCAGGCAGATGGCCTGGAGGGTCAGTGGGAGCTGTGGCCAGCCTGAAAACTGCCCTTAGCCCCTCACCCAGGCTTGCCACACCCCCTGGAGTGAGGGTCTCCACTGGGGAGCTTGACCAGCCTGCAAACAGACATTGGTCCCTCACCCAGGCTGGCCGGGCTCACCAGCAGGTGGACATCCCTAGAGGGGTCCTAAACTGTGAGAGGGCACAGGCCGGGCTGAGGAAACACCCCCCCCCACCTCCCCAGTGCACAAATTTTTGTGCACCGGGCCCCTAGTAAAAAATAAAAATAAACAGCTCCACAGACCTGGCATTAACAAACCAACATTCAGCTTCCGGCAAGTGGAACACTGGTCTGCCACCACCCTGGAGTGACAGCCCACCAAATCGCAGCCAACACTGCTGAGACCTCATGGCACAAAATGCGGCCCACAGCCCAGCCCTGGCCAGAAACAGTAGCTGTGGGCATCGGGTAATGACGTCATGTAGCAGTGCCTGCTTTCTCTCCCTAGCAACTAGCCTCCTTGGAGTTTCTTCATCCCAGGAACACGACTTGCTTTATAGCCAGGTGCAAACATTTTACACTTTAACCAAATGTTTGTCAAGCATTTTCACAGGCCTCATCTCATTTAATCGTCACAGAAGTCCTGGAGTAGATAGATAGGAGACTCGAAACAATCCTATTTTCATTAGCCAGAAAACAGAGATTTAGAAAGTGCAGAAACTTGACCCAATTGAAAAGAAGAAAGAAATGGTGGAGCTTAAAAACAACTTCAGAATATAGAAAAACTGTTACAAGTTAAATATTTTATCCTTTTTTCTCCCTGCATGATCTGTAATAATAATCTGCTTTCTGTTGATATTTACTGCTGTGTTGCTGACAATTACCTGAAAGAGAAGTTGGGATGCTTCCCTGGGCTTGAAAAAGATTACCTAGATCAGAAAGCAGATTAAGCAAGTCTATATAGTAGAGGCCCAATCCATGATATTTATGCAAGTGGCTTGGCCCTCACAGCTGTGGTTTCGTCCGGAAGGACATCTGGTCTAATTAGCATATTACATTTTTATTATCTAATCTAATAAAAGAGCAATATGCAAATTAATCCTCACTCCATTACACCTAAGCCATGCCCACCAGCCAAGCCACACCCACCAGCCAAGCCACACCCACCAGCCAAGCCACACCCACCAGCCAATCATAGCAATCATATGCAAATTAACCCAACCAAGATGGCAGCCGGCAGCTATGGAGCTAGAGCAAACAGGAGGCTTCTGTTTGGAGGAAACTGCCTGCCTCGGCCAGCTGTGGCCTCTGCTCAAGACAACAAAGTTTCAATTACAGAAGATAAATAAACCCCAGAAACCTGATTCCAGCCAGCCTCACTGGGACCTTGGGTCAATGGGAGCTGTGGCCAGACTGCAAACAGCCATCAGCCCCTCACCCAGGCTGGCCAGGCACCCCAGTAGGGACCCAAACCCTGAATGGGCTGTAGGCAGCCTGAAAACGGCCCTCAGCCCCTCACCCAGGCTGCCCAGGCAACCCAGCAGGGACCCAAACCCTGAAGAAGCTGTGGGCAGCCTGAAAATGGCCATCAGCCCCTCACCAAGGCTGGCCACACCCTTATGGGGTAAGGGTCCCCACTGGGGGGCCTCGCCAGTCTGCAAACAGCCATCAGCCCCCACCCAGGCTGGCCAGGCATGCCACAGGTGGACATCCCCCAAGGGATCCCAGACTGTGAGAGGGCACAGTCCAGGCTGAGGGACCCCCCGAGTGCACAAATTTTTGTGCACCGGGTCCCTAGTTATAAATATAAAAGGCTAAGTTGACATGTGCCTGCTTGATACATTTGAAGCTCTCACTGGCACCAATCACACGCATATGTTTTGATCTGTCATCATCAGTTGAGAGACTCTTCTATTATAGAGAAAAGATGAATAGCAATATTAAAATATTTCTTCTAATTAATTTCCTTTCAATGTGTATGAATCCATGCACCAGGCCACTAGTGTTGAATAAAAGTGGTGAAAGTGGAAAACCTTGTCTTTTTCCTATTCTTAGGGGAAATAGTTTTAACTTTTTTCCCATTAAGTATGATATTGGCTGAAGGTTTGTCATAGGTGGCTTTTATTATATTGAAGTATGATTCCTCTATTCCCACTTTGCTGAGAGTTTTTATCAAAAAAGGGTGTTAGATTTTGTGAATTGCCTTTTCAGTGCCTATTGATATGATCATGTGCTTTTTTGTCTTTCAGTTTTATTATGTTCTGTATCACATTTACTGATTTGAAAATATTGTACCAGCCTTGCATCCCTGGAATAAATCCTACTTGTTCCTGGTGTATAATTTTTTAATGTATTGCTGGATCCAATTTGCTAATAATTTGTTGAGGATTTTGTCATCTATGTTCATTAGGGATATTGGCTTGGAATTCTCTTTCTTTGTAGTGTCTTTTTTTGGTTTTGGAATTAGGAAAATGCTGGCCTTGTAAAAAGAGCCTGGAAGTGTTCTTTCCTCTTGTATTTTTTCAAATAGTTTGAGGATAGGTGTTTGTTCTTTGAATATTTTATAAAACTCCCCTGTAAAGCCATCTGGACCAGGAATTGTTTTTGCTTTTTTGTTTTTTTTTTTTGTGGTTTTTTTTTTTTGAGGTTTTTAAATTGCTGCTTCAATTTCATCACTTGTTATTAGCCTATGGACCTTTTATGCTTCTTCCTGATTGAATTTTGGAAGATTATATGTTTATAGAAATTTGTCCATTTTACCCATTCCACCCAATTTGTTGGAAAATAATTGTTCATAGTATTTTATTATAATCTTTTGCATTTCTCTCATGTAAGTTGTTACTTCCCCTCTTTCACCTCTGATTATATTTTTTATGACCTCTCTCTCTGTTTCTTGATGAATCTGGATAAAGCTTCATCAATGTTATTTATCTTTTCAAAGAACCAGCTTTTGGTTTCATTGATTTTTGTATTTTTTAAATTATTATTATTTTTTAGTCTCTATGTCATTTATTTCCTCTCTGATCTTTATTTCCTTTCTTCTACTTACTCTGGGATTTTCTTTTTGTTCTTGTTATAATCATTTAAGTTGTAGGGTTAGACAGTTTATTAGAAAACTAGTGGCCCAGTGCACGAAATTCGTGCACATTAAAAGGGGATTAATTAGAGGAAGTATTTTAATATTGCTATTTGCCCTTTCTCTATAATAGAAGTGTCAGAGATTAAAGAAAATTAGTAAAACGTATATGAAAATCTTCCTCCTGTCAGAGTCTGGGGTGCACCATGGAACCACCCATGTGCACCTCAAAATTGCTCGAGACCTAAACCTGGACGGCTCCCCTTCATTGGGCTAGATCCAGACCCAGCCGGTCCCATCCTGTCAAGCCCTGCCAGGTGGGGGGGTGCAGCCTCAGGTCCCCTGGGAGGTAGGGGGGCACAGTCTGAGGTTCCCCCATCAAGCCCTGCTGTTCAGAGGGAGTGGCCTGTGATCCCCCAGCCTGGTGCCAGGGCAGGGGGCACAGCCTGAGGTCCCCTGGCCTGGCACCAGGGAAAAGGGTGCAGCCTGAGTTCTTCTTGCCTGGTTCCAGGGTGGGGGGAGCAGCCTGAGGTTTCCTGTCAAGCCCTGTGCGTGGAAGGCACGACCTGAGATCCCCTGTCAAGCCCCATGCAGGAGGTGGGTGGGTGTGCAGCCTCAAGTCCCTGCTAATTGCTCCTTAAGGCTCGTTATGGGAACTTAGCCTCTGCTGTGGGTGCAAATTGACTGGAGTGACAATCAATTTGCATATTCCCTCTTTATTATTTAGATTTTCTTATTTCTAGTGGTAGGCCTGTAGTGCTATGAACTTCCCTCTCAGGGAGCTGCTTTCATTGTATCCAATAGATTTTGGGTTATGTGTGTCCATTTCATTTGTTTCCGGGAAGTATTTTATTTCTTCCTTGATCTCATTGGTAAACCATTCATTGTTTAATAGCATGCTATTTAGCCTCCATGTGTTTGAATGCTTTAGGATGTTTTTTGTTTTTTGGTTTTGTGTGTGTGTGTTTTTTTAATAGCTAAATTATAGACCTTTTATTTATTTCTTTAATATATTTTTATTGATTTTTTTACAGAGAGGAAGGGAGAAGGTTAGAGAGTTAGAAACATCGATAAGAGAGAAACATCGATCAGTTGTCTCCTGCACACCTCCTACTGAGGATGTGCCCGCAACCAAGGTACATGCCCTTGACTGGAATTGAACCTGGAACCTTTCAGTCCTCAGGCTGACGCTCTATCCACTGAGCCAAACGAGTTAGGGCAGAATGCTTTAGGGTGTTTTTACTGTGGTTGACTTCTAGTTTCTGAGAAGATGTTTGATATGATTTCAATTGTCTTGAACTTGTAGAGATTTTTTTTGTGTCCTAACATGTGGTCTGTCTTTGAGAATGTCCCATGTATACTTAAGAATGTATATTCTGCAGGTTGGGGATAAAATGTTTTATAAATATCAATTATATCCATTTTATATGCCATTTAGGCTCACTGTATCCTTGTTGATTGTTTGTCTAGAAGATCTATCCAGTTATATGAGTGGGGTGTTAAAGTCCCCTACTATGATTGTAATTATATCTATCTCTCCCTTAAAGTCCTCCAGAAGTATGTGTGTGTGTGTGTATTTGAATGCTCCTGTATTGGGTGCATATATGTTTATGAGGGTTATATACTCTTGTATCGATCCCTTTAGTATTATAAAGTGGCCTTCATTGTCTCTTCTTATGGCCTTCATTTAAAAGTCTGTTTCATCAAATATGAGTATTACTACCCTAGCTTTTTTATTTACACTTGCATGGAAATTTTTTTCCTACCCCTTTACTTTAATATTGTGTGTGTGCTTTGTTCTGAGGAGGATCTCTCATAGAGAGCATATGTCTCTTTTAGCCTTATTTTTCTTGTGAAGTTCTTTATTTTACCTTCAATTTTGAATACTAGCCTTACTGGATTCAGTTCTTTGCTTTTTATTACTTTGTACTAGAGGGCCAGTGCAAAAAATATGTGCACTTGGGGGGTTCTTCAGCCTGGCCTGTGACCTCTCGCAGTCTGGGAACCTGCGGAGGATGTCCACCTGCTGGCTTAGGCCCACTCCCTGGGTGATCGTGCCTAAGCTGGCAGTCAGACATCCCCCTCTGGCAGCCTGGGAGCCTTCGGGGATGTCCGCTTGCCAGTGGGGAGCAAGCCTAAGCTGTAGTCGGACATCATAGCACTGATAAGGAGGCAGGAGAGGCTCCCATCACCACCACTGTATTGGCAGCTATCAGCTTGGCTTGTGGCTGAGCAGATCTCCCCCTGTGGAAGTACACTGACCACTAGGGGCAGCTCCTGCATTGAGCGTCTTCCCCCTGGTGGTCAGTGTGTTTAATAGTGACCAGTCATTCCCAGTCATTCTGTTGTTAATGTCAATTTGTATATTACCCTTTTATTATATAGGATAGAGGCCTGGTGCACGGGTGGGGGCCAGCTGGTTTGCCCTGAAGGGTGTCTCAGATCAGGATGGGGGTCCCGCTGAGGTTCCTGGCCAGCCTGGGTGAGGGGCTGAGGGCCGTTTTCAGACTGGCCACAGTCCCTTCAGGGTGGGGGTCCCTGCTGGGGTGCCTGATCAACCTGGGTGAGGGGCTGAGGGCTGTTTTCAGGTTGGCCAAGCCCCCCAGCAGGAACCCTCACCCCATGAGGGTGGGGCCATCCTGGGTGAGAGGCTGATGGCTGTTTGCAGGCTGGCCACAGCCCCCAGCCACCCAAGCTCCCAGCAAGGCTGGCTGGAAGCAGGTATCTGGGGTTTATTTATCTTCTATAATTGAAACTTTGTTGCCTTGAGGGGAGGCCACAGCCGGCCTAGGCAGGCAGCTTCCTCCATCACAGAGGCAATGAAGCCTCCTGTTTGCTCTAGCTCTATGGTTGCTGGCCGCCATCTTGGTTGGGTTAATTTGCATATACTGTATTTTCTGGCTTATAAAACGACTGGGCGTATAAGACGACCTCCAACTTTTGAAATGATTTTCCTGGGTTAAAAAGTCCAGACAGAGACTGTATGCATCACAAAAATGAGCCTAATGGAGACACTTACGGTGTCCATCCGGCTCCATTGAAATGAATGGAGTGTGACCGTTTTTTGAGCTCCCCCCACCGTATGCGGCGACCACAGATTTTCCAGTCTGCCTCAGAAGTTTCAGCACCCACCCTGTAAGACAACACTGGGCATATAAGATGACCCCCAATTTTTGAGAAGATTTTCCTGGGTTAAAAATTTGTCTTATATCCTGGAAAATATGGTACTTGCTCTGATTGGCTGGTGGGCATAGCTTGGGATGTAGCGGAGTGATGCAATTAGCATATTACTCTTTTATTAGATTAGATACTTCATGTCATTCCCTTCTGGCCTGAAATGTTTTTATTGAGAAATCAGCTGACAGTCTAATGGGAGCTTCCTTGTAATTAACATACTAGCTATCTTTTGAAGCCTTTAAGATTCTTTCTTTGTCTTTAACATTGCCATTTTAATTATGATGTATCTAGGCATATGTCTTTTGGGGTTCATCTTAATTGGAACTCTTTGTGTTCCTGAACATGAGTGAATTTTTCCTTCACCAGGTTAGGGAAGTTTTCTGTCCTTATTTCTTCAAACGGGTTCTCTATTCCTTGTTCAGATTCTTCTCCTTCTATTATGCAGATGTTGTTACAATCCACGTTGTCCCAAAGCTCTCTTATGCTCTCCTTTTACTTTATAGTTTTTTCCAGTTGCAGTTCTGAATGTATGTGTTTTTTTCTAGCTTGTCTTCTAATTTGCTGAGTCAGTCCTCCACTTCTTATCTACTGTTGATTCTTTGAAGGTTAATTTTATTTTTATTTCAGCTATATCATTTTTCATTTCTTCTTGATTATTATTCATAGTTTCTACATCTACCCCCGGTAGGAGGTATAAGAAAATCTGCCTATTCATTTGCCATCTTCTTTCCCTGCAAAGTTAGAAGTTTGAATTTCACATTCAAGTTTGCATCCTCTGCAAAGACAGCTGCACTTCTTGCTTCATTAAATTGCTTATTTGGATCATCCCTCAATCTAATCATTGCTCCACTGCAATTTACTATAGAAGTCCAGGTTCCAAGACATTAGAGCTAGATTTCAGCTGGCATCTCTGCCAAGACATGCAAACATGCCCACTACTTCCCAATAGCAGTTTTGAGGAAATGCCTTTTCCAAGATTCTTCTATTTAGATACTAGTGTTTGTTTTCCTTTCAGACTTTTTTAAAGCACTATCATGATCCCATTTTCATGATAGATTTTTAAAATATGAGGGTTCACAGGAAAAATGGATTATCTGTTCACCACTGTTTGACTTATTTCATCCTAAAGTTTGTCACTTCATGGTTTACCTCTGTAACTTTAATTGTCACTCATGAGTATCAAAGTAAAAAAAAAAGAAAGAAAAGAAAAATGAAAGAAAAAAATCCAATAAAAATGTCATCTTTTAAACAAATCTTGTAATATGGTGAAGTGAAATGTATTAACGTTTATATTACTTAGCAAGTAGTTATATAATATTTATTATGTGCCAAACTGTTCCAAGAACAAATACTAATTTCAGATAATAATTACAAATATTAATTACAGATAGGAACCTAATTAATCCTCAACACTCTGAAGTAGCTGCTATTATTATACTGACTATATAGATCAAAAAGCTGAAGCACAGAAGTTGCCCACAGTAACCCAGCCAGTAAGTGATAAAACAGGAATCAAAACCCAGGTAGTCTGGGCCCAAAAGCAGTACCATTCATTGCTATGCTGCCTCTCTTGTAACCATTGAAAATTGAGCCAAATATACACAAATATGTACATATATAGTTTGCATATGTTATCTGTGTATCTACTTAGGTAAAATTTATCTAATTCTATGAAATTAAGCTCAAGTTATGGAATATTTTAAGTGAATCTTCTTCCCAACTGTGACTCAGTTTCCAAATGAACTCATGCTTTGTTCTCATGGCTCACACTTACACGTGTGTGACTCCTGCAGGGTACTTTTTCACTGTTCTCTTAAAATATTTCTCTTAAATAGCACCTCTTTCCTAATGCTACCAATTCATCTTTATTCAGCTATTATGTTTGTGCATGTGTAACATCTTTTGAAGACACTGAATATTAAAGTGATGAGTAAAACAGACAAAAGCATGCTCATATAGAACTTAGATTTTTTAAAGTTAATATGTAATAAGGACTCATCATGTGAATGTATTTACACTATTTCTAAATACATTTACCAGCCAGGTCATGCTGGAATCCAATTCCAACATGTTAGCAAGGACTGAACCATCTGGAGTGGCAAGGGCATTTCCCCAAACCTGAAAAGGGATGATTTCTTGCTGCCAGACAGCTCAGGGCATCTTAATCTACATGTTATTGCCTTCTCCTGGTCAAACACCTGAACAGCTGGAGGTAATTCCCCAATATGACAATGGATTCTGCATGAAACCCTACTTGTTGATGTGTATATTTACCTCACCTTAGGACAAATTGTGTTAATAAAAAGCAAAGGGTCCTGAAATGAGAACTTAGTTCCTAAGCTAAGTCTTCTCTCACTCTCTATAATGCCTTTCAAAATTATGTTTTGTCTAAGGACTCTTGATTAATTTACGCGCTTCTCCAGATTGCTGAACCCTTCTAGATGCCGGATCAAGACCACTGGTGTTAAGGTCACTAAATATGTATGGCCCTATGAGTTAGGTACTCTTTTGTATCCATTTTTACAAATGATGACGCCAAAACATATAGTTTACATGCTAAGAAGGGGCAGGACAATGATTCTTATATTTTAAAAAGTACTCTGTCTGCTCTCGTAATGCAGGCAATATTATAATCAGGGAGAAGAAATATGAGTTCAGAGGGGGTAATTCTGGAGTGAGAAAATAGTGGGTTTTCTTAGGGTGGTGATAGGAAGAAGTGGATGGATTGTCCATACAGTTTGAAGGTAAAAAGTATAAGACTTCCTAATAATTTGGATATTATTAGTGACTAGAAATGGCTCAAGTGCCTAACTATACAGATAAAAAAGTTTACATTTAAAAAATGTATTAAACCATAAATTGAGCTATTGAAGAAGACTTTGAAACAATGTTTCTAGCTTCTGAATCACAATATATATTTTCAGAAGGGAAAGTCATTCTCTGCATTCTTAAATCATACCTGGATTCTGCCCCAATTCTTCAAGAAAATCAGCTTAGATCATTCTGAATTTTTAAATTAAAAATACATTGTTTATTATTCTATGAACTATACATAGGGGCATAATAAAGATGATAATTTAAGAATTAGTTTAGAGTATAGCCTTTATTTTTATAAAAGTTAGAAAATTAAATTGAGTTAAATCAGTTATATGTTGTGTAAGTTATCAGAACATTCACTATCTATATTATCATGTTTGTTGTGTCTCAACATCAACTATCTTACTGAAATAATTAATCTTCCCAAAGTCAGATATGAGTTTATCATGTATTTATCAATTAAGCAGAAACTAATTAATCTAAATTCAGTGAATTTAAGGCAGTACCAAAAATGAGGGACTCAAATCCTCACTGAAAAATTTCCTAGATCTTCAGCCAGAGAGAATAGGAGGATTATTCAAAATTCTTTGTGTAAGTGTAAAGACTTTTTCACAAATGTACTGTATGTGATTGAGAAGCTTTCTTTAAAAAAAGAAAAAAGAAAAAGAAAGAAAATGCAAGGATGAAGTAACTATGAGTATTTTACCCTCTTGGCACTATGAAGATGGTAACATGTTCATGCCAGAAATCTAAAGGATATTTGAATCAATTGATATGTTTTTTAATTTATTCTTTTAAGTTTTAAAAGTGATATAACAATGTCATAGAATATATAGAAAATTGCAAAGAAAATAGCACCTTTTTATTGTACTGTGACATAATTATTATTGCTGCTTTAGCATATTTTCAAGTGTCTGAAACCTTCCCTTCTCCCAAAAATATACTCTGACATAGTTGAAGTTATATCATGCATTCAAATTTATGTTGCATTTCAATTTCTCCACTAGTTGCTTGATTGTAAAGGACTTAAAATTTATTTATATATAGATTTTCTTATGATTTAAGTTAAATAAAAGGATATAAAAATAACTAAGAAAGAAAGGCATTGTTATGTGGGAGAGATTATGCAAATATTGTAAGCCAAGCAGGATTTTTGTAGGTCTGATGATTTTCAAAAAAACTATTCAATTTTATCGGCATATATAACAGCATTGATGCAGAATTCCAAAGTGATGAAATTAGTTTGTTGTTTTTATAAAATGTCATGTAATATTACCTGGTTGGAAAAAGACAATGCTTTTTCTAAAGACAGGGTCTTACTATGCTACTAACAGGAAAAGAAGATAATTCCCTGCATTGTAAATTATAGGGAAAAATGCAAAATAATTTAAGCAAATCAATTCTTTCACTCCATCTTAAATAGTTCCTTTGTGCACCTTCATTCTTTCAGATAACAGCTAATTTGATAATCCACATTTTATCTATATTTGCCTTTCAAGAAACAAAATGTAAAATATTTTTTTTAATGATATGTGAATATGGAAGCAATTGGAGCCAGGACATTCTATTTCATTGATGGCCTACAATTCAACAATAACAATAGCACCAATATACATTTGACACTGTGAAGCCTGGAGAATAAACTACCCAGCATTACACGAGTAATAAATGGCTCAGTATTTGCTCATACTCTGTGTTCAACCTGCTGTTTGGATGATAAATATTTTTCTGAATAATTGTGTCTATCATTACTTATTTATTTTGTTTTAAGTGAAATGTAAAAGTTCTGAAAATTTATAACTAGCAGTTTTGTGAGAGTAATAAATTGTGATCCTTGTTTATTTTTGTCACATTAAGAGTCATATAGCCACATGGAAATACAAATCTGAACTCCCCAATTGTGTATAAAATTAAAAAAAAATCCCTAAAAATGTTTAACACCAACACCTAATTATTAGAATTAACCCATCTTAAGTATTTCTATTATTGTTTCTAGTATTTATTTTTATTACTCTGTATTATTATTGTTCAATAGAAATTTCTATAACGAGAAATATGTTTTTCTGCATTTTTTCACTGAGTAGCCACTACGTGACTATTGAGCACAATAATTTTAACCAATTTAAATATTAATGTACCCACATGTGGCTTAGTGGCTATTGTATTGGATATTGCAGTACTATAAAAATGTTTGCACTTTTATGTGATTTATCAAATTTAAACAGTATCTTCTCACTCTTCATGATGGAAATGTAGAATCAAACTTACCTACACCAACTTGTTTACTATAATCTTCTGTCTCTATATGCTATTAAATTCTCTAATTTTCCATTGATCTTTCATTTTTATTTATTTAAAGTATTACATGACTCCCCATATTTTAAGATTTAAAATGAACAGACTGTATTCTTTTATATTTATCTCTTTCTTTACCTTAAACTTATCAAATATAACATTATTATTTTTGTTTTACAAAATTGAGACCATTATCATTATTGCTTTACTAGGGGCCCAGTGCATGAAATTCATGCACTGGGGGGGGGGTGTTCCCTCAGCCCATCCTACCCCCTCTCACATATTGGAAGCCCTCAGGGGGTGTCCTACTGATGGCTTAGACCCACTCCCTGCTCCCCTTGGGGAGCGAGCCTAAGCTGCAGTCTGGCCTCCCTTTGTGGCAGGTGACCAGGCTAATCAGGGGAAGCCACCAGCTCCATTACCCTGCTGCTGCAGCCACTGCCGGTCACCAAACCACCAATGTGTTTTCATCAACACAGACTCCAGTCCCTTCACCATGAAGAAATGACAACTTTCTTTAGGCATTTTCAAGATGTGTCTTTCATAGGATATGACATTTCTTTATATTTTTATCCTCACCTGAGGATATGTTTCCATTGATTTTTAGAGAATGTGGAAGAGAAGGGAAAAACAGAGAGAAACATCAAAGTGAGAGGAACACTTTGATTGCTTGCCTCCTGCATATGCCCTGACCTGGGCTCTGGCCAGAGAGGAGCCTGCAACCTAGGTACTTGCCCTTGGTCAGAATTGAACCCAGACCCTGCAGTCAGCAGGCTGAGGCATTATGCACTGAGCCAAACCGGCTAGGGCAGGATATGACATTTCTTAGCCCTCCAGCAGTGGACCTTCAATTTTTTTCTCCAGGAGTGTGGTGGGAAAACCCTAGATCGCCTTTTTGGATTCTTATTACCCAAGTTACTAAGAATATTACTACCAGTGGCATACAGGGAGCTTAGCCAACGAGCGGTAAGAAAAGGTGTTTCCTCTGTAGTTCACTCTGATCACTGGCTCCATCATGCCCCTCCAATCTCAGTTCCATCCCTGCCTAGGCCTGTAACCTCTGGCCAAGGATGCAGGCCTGGGCGGGGACCCCCAAACCCCTCAGATCACCAGCTTCACAGAGCCCAGGCCTCTGCAATCATCAGCTCTGATCCTGCCCTCTGCCATCACTGGCTCTGCCCTTGCTCCACTGGCAGCCTCTGGCCAAGGCTGCCGGCCTGGGCAGGGGACTCCCAGACCCTGCTTTGCCAGCTCCACTGGTGCCCAGACCCCTGCAATCTCAGGCTCTGCCCCTGCCTGTGCAATCGCTGGCTCTGTGGAACCCAGGATCCTGTGATCTCCAGCCTTGCCCCTGCCCAGGCCTGAGGCCTCTGGCCAAGGCCTTATGCCTAGGTAGGTCACCCTCATACCCCTCTGATCACCAGCTCCGCCTCTGGCCCCTCCATTCACTGGCTCCGCCCTAGCCTATGTCTGAGGCCTCTGGTGAAGGTCTCTGGTCTGGGCAGTGGACCCCATCTCCCTCTAATCACCTATTCTGCCCCTTGGGCCCTCTGCCTCCCCCACCACCTACCTGGTTAACAGGCCTGATCACTTCAGTGGTGGGGCTGAGCTGGACTGGGAGGCACCGTCTTGTGGCCATGGGAGTGGCCGTCTTTGTGACAGAGTGATGCCTAATTTGCATATTACTCTTTTATTAGATAGGAGGAGGTGGCTATGGCGCCGCCATCTTTTGACTATGGGGAAAGCCATCCGTGTCACAGAGTGACACCCAATTTGCATATTACTCTTATTAGATAGGATAACAGAAAAATTTAATTAAAACAAACATTCTGTTCAGTACTATGATTAAATCTCTCATATTTTGTGCATGGGTTACACCTATAAGCTGAGTTAATTGTAATATACAAATATTTGCTGAAACATTAGTGATTAAATCTATGAAGAATGAAATGAACCCCAAGGATTATCCTGTGCCAGTATAATGTTCCAATGGATCAGATTAAATAAAACTTCTCTAGAACTGCATTCATTTTAGAGCTTGATTCTCTGTATTACTTTGCCAAATACAGTTAATATACACATATTTTGTTTTACTATTTGTTTATTTGATTTTCAAATTAGTAGGTTAAAAAAAATTACTAGCTTATTGCTCTGCCCAGCATACTCAGGGGTTCTCAAATCACAGGGTCAGGGGTTTGATTCTGGTTAAGGGCATGTGCCTGGCTTGCAGGTTCCCCACCCCAGCATGTGTGGGAAGCAGCCAATTGATGTGGCTTTCTCACGTCAATATTTCTCTCCCCCTTTCTTCCCTCCATTCCACTCTCTCTAAAATTAATGGAAAAAATATCCTCCAGTGAGGATTAACAAAGATAAAAATTTAAAAAATTACTAGATTATTATTTTTTGTTGATAAAAAATGCCTTTAAATTGTCAGTAAGAATTTTCTAACACTGATTTATTTCTGCTATAAAAAAGAATTGTTAAACCAAACTTTTTGTAATATTTGGATCTTATATTTTAATATTTAAATTGTATCATATTATTTCATTTTACCTAAAATAATTTTTTCTGTAGTACATCATTAATTTCTTTCTTTCTTTCTTTTTAAAAAATATATTTTATTGATTTTTCACAGAAAGGAAGAGAGAGGGATAGAGAGTTAGAAACATCAATGAGAGAGAAACATCGATCAGCTGCCCCCTGTACACTCCCCACTGGGGATGTGCCCACAACCAAGGTACATGCCCTTGACCAGAATTGAACCTGGGAACCTTAAGTCCATAGGCCGATGCTCTATCCACTGAGCCAAACTGGTTAGGGCAATTTATTTCTTTAAAAATAGCATGTGGGAGATCCTGGAAAATGGCGGCGGACAGATAGAGGTGAGGGATAGGGAGTGAGTGAATGAAAAGAGAGTGTGTGGAGGTGTATGGTGTGTGTGTGAGCAACTGAGGGACAGTTAAATCTGGTGGGAGCGGAAGGAGCTGGCAGCCAGGCTCTCTGAGACAGGGAGAGACTGCCACCACTGCGAACACTCCCCGGACTGCGGACTGCAGGACTCGGGCGGGGAGCCCAAACCATCCTGAAGGGGAGATCGGCCTCTTCTAAGAACTCATCAGCACCACCACCCAGACAGGCCTGGGACACTGCCTGCGCGACCTGACAGCCACTCCAGCAAAAAACCCCGTGATCTCCATTGCCAATGGAGCACGGTGCCTACGGCAGTAAGTGCAGCCTCCCCCTCCCCAGCGGCAAACCTCCGACCTTGCATTCGCGCATCTCCAACTCCCAGCCCCCCACAATGGCGGTGGCAGCGCGCGCGGAGGCATGCGTGACCCAGCGGACTTTCCTGGCGAGACAGTTTGCTGCCGTATCAGTGCTTAGAAGCTTACAAAGTGCCCCCAGGTGCCCGCGGCCCAGCGAACTTTCCCAGGGAGACAGTTTGCTGCTGTACCGGCACTTAGAAGCTTACAAAGTGCCCCGAGGTGCACGCAGCTCAGCGGATTTTCCCGGGGAGACAGTTTGCTGCTTTACTGGCACTTAGCAGCCTACAGAGTGCGCCAAGGTGTGCGCAGCCCAGCAGACTTCTCTGGGAAGCCACTGTGGGCTCCAGCTCAACGCAGTCACACGTATCTGTGCACAGGTCACCCAGTTATGCAGCTCCAGAGACTTCTCTTGGGAGACACTGAGAGCCCCAGCTGGATGTGATTTTCTGTATACCTCACAACTATAGAACTCTGGACACCATAGTCACGCCTAGCCAGAATACAGGCTCCCTGAGCTCCAATACCCCAACAGACGGTTCCTGAGTGCCACTGTGAGTCCCCACTGGGCATGCGTGATTTCAATCAAGAGCACAAGACAAAAAAAAAAAAAATTGGGACAACCCCTCCATGGCTGCTGACTTCTAGACACCTTAGTTGCGCCATTCCAGCTCGCAGACTTACATCAAAAGAACCCAAATAACTCAAGTAGGGAGCTACACTAGACTGCCAAACTCAGAAGACCCAAAAGGTCACACAAGTAGCACCATCCCCAAAAGAAACTGGGCAGAAAAACAATTGGAGCCACAATTAAAATATTACAGCAAAACATGGGAAGACAAAAAGGCAATCCACAAAGGAAAGAAAAAGAGGAATCACCAGAAACGAAGTTAAATGAAATAGAGGCTACTAACTTATCAGAGAAAGAATTCAGAGTAATGGTTATAAGGATGCTCAAATGGCTGGAAGACAAATACACACAACTCAATGAGAATTATAAGGAGCTGAATGAAAATGTCACCAATATGAAAAGGAATGAAGAGAAAATAAAGAATGACATAGCTGCAATAAAGAACACAATGGAAGGATTAAATAGTAGACTGGAAGAGGCTGAAGACCGCATCAGCGAATTAGAAGACAAGGTAGGAAAAAACACACAAACACAGGAGCAACTGGAAAAAAAACTTAAAAAGCAAGAGGAGAGCCTACGGGAGCTCTGGGACAACACAAAATGAAACAACATTCGCCTAATAGGGGTACCAGAAGGAGAGGAGGAGAAGCAAGGAATAGAAAACCTGTTTGAAGAAATAATGACAGAAAACTTCCCTGATGTTGGCAAGGGAAAAACTATACAAGTCCAAAAAGCACACAGAGTGCCAAACAAAATGAACCCTAAAAGACCAACACCAAGACACATCATAATTAAATTGGCAAACACCAACAACAAAGTAAGAATCTTAAAGGCTGCCAGAGAGAAACAGAAAATTATCTACAAGGGATCTCCTATTAGAATATCAGCTGACTTCTCAACAGAAATATACCAGGCAAGAAGGGAATGGAATGAAATATACAAAGTGATGCAAAGCAAGGGAAGGAATCCAAGAATACTATACCCAGCAAGGCTATCATTCAAAATTGAAGGGGGAATCAGAAGCTTCACAGACAAAAAAGGGCTAAGAGAGTTTATTACTACCAAGCCAGCAATGCAAGAAATGCTAAAGGGACTGCTGTAAAAAGAAGAAACAAAAATACAAGAAGAAACTCAAACATTAAGGATAAAAAATGACCACAAACAAATACTTTTCAATAATAACATTAAATG